>CAKAOI010012734.1:0-69556 GCA_916701655.1 Sebastiscus albofasciatus
TGTCCACACAAAGGCCATATCCTGTGATTAGAAGACACAGAAAACCTGTAAAGACACTGGTACATTTTAAGGAGTCAGAAGGCAAAATATATATATATATATCTTACAGTTGTGCAAGAGTTGTGCAAGAGTGTGACTCACAAGAGGTATATGGTTCATATCAAAGTATATGACAAGTATTTTATCTGTAATAGATCTGTAACAGTGATTGTCAGTGTCCTTATACAGTACACTAAAGTTGGTCATTCAAATTTATTAGCTTGCACTGCCATCTGCTGGCATCTCGTGTTAAATGTCTTTCATGCTATCATACATCACGTGAAAGAAGTACAAATACACCTGTGTCTTAGGAAATACTATCTGAATGAAAATAATGTTACAGTGCAGAGCTCTATATGAAGAGATTTAACACAGTTGATTACCATCAATAAAACACCCCAATAGATCAGTAAACATCAAATATGTTATATTTTTGGCCAGGCCTATTAGGTTAAGTCAAATTTGAATGCCCTTTCCACTTAAATAACATTTGCAGAAAATATGTTAATATGTGTCGACTCTATGAGATGTCTGCCTGAATCTTGTCACCTTGGCAAAGCAAAGTAGACTGCCAATGCAGTTTTGGCATTTTTTTTTATTTCTATATTCATTTATAAAAATGTATATACACAAGTCATTTACAAATTGACAAAAACATGCAAATAATAACATACAAATGGAAGTAGGGCTGAACTATAAAAACACAAATATGTTTTTCTAACAACGTAGTCTCATTAAAAATCACATTTAAAATTTCCAAACAAAACAAAATAAGTGTCAGCACAGGCCAAGGCTAATACCAAAACAACCAGTGCTTTTAAAACAGAAATGGTTTCTAGTCACAAAACAAAAGTAATGAAGTATAAATAATGAAAGAAGACTACTCTTCCTTTATGAGCTGGTCATTCTGATGTGTTTCAGTGACCAAAGCAGCCGTCATCACATCATCTGCATAGACAAAAATATATGTTGATCATAACAACACTGATAAACCTGCCTGTGTATCTCATTCTTCTTTCTTTGTCAGAACCAGTACTAAACTATGCCATTCCAGTCTAGCTCAAAAACAATACATTTTTTCTTTGGCATATCTTAGTTTCATAGTTATTGCTTTGAGCTCCTGCTCAAAAAAATTCACTCCAGTGCACAGCTGTCCATCTCAGTCTGTCCCTCTTAAGTGTTCAAGGACACACTCATTTTAATACGTAGAAGGTTACATCACACCTAAACCTAAATACCATGTAAAGTCTTATTCTACATGATAGACTTCATGGTTAGCCAATATGTTAAAAGTTATTATTTGTATTATTATTAAAAAAAATGTATTACATCATATAGGATACCTATATATATTTTTTATACACAAATGAATGCCAAAGCCATCATGACGGGCACTACATTATCAAATTCGTGGATGATTCTGTTATTGTGTCCCTCCTCAGCAGTGACGACAGTGACGACCTTCACTCACACCCCCCGTTGCCGAGAAGCTCATCCACGCCTTCATCTCCTCCCGCCTTGAGCAGAGCATTCTCCAGGGCAACTCCTAGCCTGTTGCACATCCTGTCCTACTATTCAATTTATCACTGTCACATTAACTCTTACTTTGGATGACTTCCATTGCTGTTGAATTTTGCTTGTTACTTCATTTTTTTTGTAGTTTTATAGTCTTATTATTCATTATTTTTTTACTTTCTCTGTACTCATTTCTATCTTTGAGGTGCTTTAACAATGTCATTGCTCCTGGGGATCAATAAAGGCTTATCTTATATTTCCTTCAGTTACAACTTACTGTCAAAATCTCAAACATGTCCCGGAGGCCATCCTCATCCGTAGATCGTAAGTCGTGGAAGCTTTGAAAGCGACAGAAAAGGATTTCTCCGAGACATGATTTACAGTGTAATGATGCTGTCAATAGACGTATTACCTTGCTTTACTGAATGATTATGTGTTAACGTTAGTCTTGATGTGTGTGTGTGTGTGTGTGTATGTGTGTGTGTGTGTGTGTGTTGCCCTGTATGCACACGGCTCTTGAATGCTGGTAACTTTCAGCTAATCAGAATGAGGTCATGTTGGAGTTGGTAAGTCGATTTGGCTACAGCATGCATGCCAATGTGTGAGTTGGTCAGGATTATTATAGTAAACTAAAATTAAACTTAATGAAAGTAAGCAGTGGAATAGATATTTTAGTAAACTGTAAGTAAATAAAAACGACATCCTTTAAGAAAAACTGAAATTAAAGTGAAACTATTTTACCTGGGTAAAAAAAAACTAATACAAATGAATTTAAAATGGCCCTAACAACAACAAAAATAAACCTTTCAAAAACACTGAAACTAAAATAAAACTAGCAAATACACTGAAAACTAACATTAACAGAAAATTAAGTTTGTGAAAAGTCAAATGAAAAGTCAAAACTAAAATAAAATAAAAACAGACAGACAAGAACTGTACTAAACTTGTCAAGTAGGAAATTGGACAATTGGAAATTGGATGAGATACTCATAGCAATATCAAAGGTCGATTCATGGATTTTTGAATAATGTATGTATTATGTAAAAGTGCAAAGAGGTATATGTAAAAACAAAGGCCAAAGCCAAGCAAGTAAACATTACTTTCTAGTAGGATCTAATTGTAGAATGTGCTGTATGCTTAGGTTGCTATATTTAGAGTGAAATCTGAATTTAAATATGTGATATTTCTCCCGTACTAAGTTAGAACTGTCGAGCCTCTAATTGTAGAGAACCACAGAATACTGACTTTTGTGGACAATTTGTGCACCCAAGTCTAGGCCTTATGTTTAAAACAATATGATGTAATGTCGTTGATGCTGTAAATGTATAACAAATTTGTGACAGAAAATTATCATTTTTGGTTGTGCAGGAAGAATTAACCAAACGAAGAAGAGTGCCAAACAGAACAAAAGACACAATCTACTGAACTTTGATGGCTATACTCTTTTTTGTTGTCTCAAATTACTTTTCAAATGTAATAACTGTAAAACGCCATATTGTAGATCTAAATTTGGACAATCAGCTTTCTCCATAAAGAGCCACTTACCAATTGAAATCAAATTAATTCCAGGAATAAAAATCTTCACAACAAAATTGAAAATTTGTATGAATTTTAAACGTATCTACTGAAAATGACCAAAGTATAGTGGTGTAAATATATGTGTATTGCAGTATTGTATAGTGTCTTTATTGTGTGATGTGAAATAACAACATTTGAAAATTTGCAAGAGCTATAAATACTCAGCTTCATGTTCTGTATTAAATCTATGTTAAATTGCATCATTCCTATCAAATAAAAGAATATTGAATTCACGAGTGACAGCATTAAAGAGAATACATTTCCATACTGTTCATGTCTTTAGGTATTTAAATCTACTCATCTACTCTTTACATACCCAGACAGTAGAGGGCAGTGCTGTCATGCTAATGGATGTAAAGCAGATAGATAGATAGATAGATAGATAGATAGATAGATAAATCCTCTTAGAGATGTAACCCAATCAACATTGACTTCATGCAGTACAATCAGAAGACCTTTGCAATTAAATTATTAAAAGTTCAGCATTCATAAAACGGTGTTGCATCAGCATGAAATATTACATAATTTGCCATTAAACAACAAACTGTTGTAACTTGACCGTACTTGGTCAAATCTGACCCAAACTTGACATGCTTCATAACAGTCCAGGCCTTCGGACATCCACGTATTAATATGTAAGGGATCATGTAAAGCTAGCGGGTCATTAATCTGAAAGAGTCCGACATCAGAACTGCGTCCATAGCAACGGTCTGCTATAAAGAAATAACAGACCGTTGAACGCCGTGATTAACCAATTAGAATCAAGTATTCAACAAAGCTGTGTAATAATGGCTTATAGTAACTGCGCCACCTACTGGCAACAGGAAGTAGGCCTTGTGTGACAAACATTTGCTGTATTCGTTATAGGCTACCACAAAAGTGTGTATGATAAATATTGACTTAACATTTTTGAGTTATGAAGAGGGGGTAAAACCATTAAATGTATTTTTTTTCCCCACTCCTTTTTTGGACATAACATTTATTTATGTTGATTATTTGTTTATTGACAGTTTGCTATATATTTACAGTTCATTTTCATTTTCCAATTGCTCTAAATTCTCATGTCTGATAAGAGTCCCAGTTTGAGGACATCACATGCAAATTTTGGCACATATTCATAGCGCCACCTACTGGCAACAGGAAATGACATGTTTTGCACTTTGATGTACTCTGCCTATAGTCTGGCGACCTGCCCAGGTTGTACCCTGCCTTCGTCCAATGTCAGCTGTGATCGGCTCCAGTCCCCCCGCGACCCTGAATAGGATAAGCGATTCCAGATAATGGATGGATGGATGGATCTATTGTGCATCGCAAATTAATCAGATCCATCTCAAATTAGGTCAGAAAAGTCTTAAGACATTGATGATGCCTCATAGTGAAGATTGGGACTTTTTGTTGAATGGTGTCACCTTGGTGGTCCAGTGAATTTTGATGTTGCACCATGAAAAAAGAAACTGTTGTAACTCAACTACACAGTCAGATCTTTTTAAAATTTTACTTGTTTAATGAGAGTGCCGGCCTGAAGACATCAACAGGCCAATTTTGAATCATAGCCATAGCGCCACCTACTGGCAACAGGAAGTTACAGTCACTGTATTTTGGCATGACTTTTAGCAGGTTAACCAGATCCACCTCAAATTTGGTCAGCGTGATGTTAAGACGTTCATGATGCCAGACCACAAAGCTTTTGAGCTTTCCCTGAACGCACTTGCCGTGGCGACGCATCATTTGCCATGAAACAGGAAGTTGTTTTTGAGGGGCTAGAGATGACTACAAATGAACAAAATTTGAAACACACACATTAAAAGTGCTGACATTTGTTGTTGTTGTTATTATCTGATATGGTTCTTGTGTTCTTATGTGGCCACGCCCACACACACCAATCAATATGACACTTCAGATCTTGGTTAATACTTGCCCCGAGAGCATGTGCACTAAATTTGGTAAAATTCTGTCCACCAGGTTTTGAGGTGCACATTTTTGGTATTTGTGGTGCCCCCTGTGGGGTTGAGCTGAAATTGCTTTGGCATGCCTATTCCCAAACACGTACTGAAGATATCTACCAAGATTTATGTTGATTGAACTAATGGTCAATGAATTTTGACCAATTTCCTGCCGAGTCCCTGACCTGTTAGAGTTCATTGATCAATATCATCAATGGCATTAATTACAGCGCCACCATCTGGCCGATTGGCGTCATATTTCTTCTGCCCCTCCGGGGCTTGAACCCTGATGAGAAGAACTGCTCCCCCTGGCTCTATTTATGCAAAGTTTTGCGCACCTCCAACCTATTTCCATTGGTCAAAATGATGCAGACAGTAATAGAGGGTTAATAAATATCACTCTGTCTATGTAATAGAGAGTGACATCACTCGTAGTATATCTGGAGAATTTTCCGCATTCCATTCACCAGAGTTTGCTCGGTCGCTGTATGTTAGGAAGAGGTGTGAAAATACTTCATGGCTTTGTCTGACTTGTGAAACAGATCCTTTAAGCTTCAGCTTCAGCTCTGTAAAACTCCCTCAGATCTCGCATGGAGCAAATGGTGACACCACAAACTCTGCAGAGGTCAATAAGCATGTTCAGCAACTGATGGCTGCTGCACCATCTTTAACTGTGGGGGCACATGTACACAACCTGTCTACGTTAAAAAGGACTGCTTCACTGGAACTGTTGTGCATTTGACAAATAAAGAACTTGACTCAACTTGATTTTTTTAATGCCACAGTAGTTGTTTTGGAAGGCATGTTTAGATATGACGATTTGTTGCAGAGGAATCCTCTCAATCTTTTTGTTGGTCGGTCGAGGCAGATGACCGCCCACCCGGAGCCTGGTTCTGCTCGAGGTTTCTACCCGTCAAAGGGGAGTGTTTCCTTGCCGCCGTCGCGCCTTGTGCTTGCTTATGGGGGAATGTTGGGTCTCTGTAAATTATAGAGTTTGTTCTAGACCTGCTCTATATGAAACGTGTCATGGGATAACTTCATGAAGTTCTGGTGGCACATAAACGCACCAACGCGTGAATTTAGAAATACCTGTATAGGGTATGTTTCAGGCCTTGGGGGTTTTCCAGCTGCACAGTTTTCATGAAGGGTTGTTACATTTCTGATGTATCAGCCTTGTTAGGGGGCCATAATTAATTTACCAGAGCCGAGCTGTTTCATAGATAATGACAAAGAACAAGCGTTTATTCCTGTTGTAAAACAACATTTTCGGTGACATCATGGACACTTCCTCACATCTCTTGCTGTTGTTTGGCTTCCTAACTTCATTATAGACACATGTGGTTTGTCCACTGAAATCCTGTGTTTGTGTTTATAGCAGCAACATTGCAGTTAATAAGTGACTCAGTGTGTGAAACTTTGTCTGAGGTCATGGTTTAACTTGACCGAAGATCTCGGCTTGTGGTCCTGCTGTTATTCGTATTGGGTGGGGGGGTGGGAGGGTTTATGGTATCGCACCTGTTTGTTTGCTTAAGCTATGACTCATTTGCATCTGTGTTGTATTGTTACAGATTGTTGTTGGCAATCTTGTTCTAATTTGTTGTAGTTTATAATGATACACCATGGAATAACAATGTGGACATCTCTAAACTTGTCAGCACATGAACTTGGTGGTTTTATTGCCCGATTCTATTCAAATTTAAAGGGAAAACTGTGGTGCATTCAATGAACGGTAAAGCACTAGAGACAGAGATGTGTCAGCCAGAGAGATATATGTGTTTTAATCTTTGCTTATGCCTTAATTATGAACTAGACTAATACAGTTAGGCACATTTTAAAGTGGTAATTGAAATGCTGTTGAAACAACGGTTAAATACTGTATACATTATCTAGACCTCTAATGAAAGCAGTTATTTAATTCAATTTGGGTTTTATTTTCATATACAAATATATTGCCTTGAGATGTTTTCAATTGCAAATCACCAAGAACAGAAAGCAAAATCTACAAGGTCCTGCTCCATGAAAACATTTTAATTTTCTCCCCAAAATCATAATGTTGGTGTGGGCGGCTTTGGCTCAGAGGGTTTGGTTCGATCCCCGGCTGCTCCAGGTCACATGTCAATGTGTCTTGAGCAAGACACTTAACCCCAAATTGCTCTCGAAGGCTGAGCCATCGGTGTGTGAATGAGTACTTAGATTAGATCCTGATGGGCAAAGTTGGCACCTTAGTGTCCATTTAGACAAAACACAATACATATTCACTTCATTATGTAATAACACTCGCATTTTGAAATAAACAGCCAGAACGCAATAGTAATAAATTCTCATGCATTTTGTAATACATTATTACATATTGCAGTAGTTACTACAAAATGTGGGAGTAGCACTTTTGTTTCATGATAATATAATAATACGTGTATTATGTAATAACCAATCAAAAATAGATATTTTCATTCATAAAAATCGTAACATTATAAATGTGTCGCTGTATTCATTAGACATAGAAACCGGACAACAAAATATACTTAATTAAGCGCAAAACTGACCTCAGCGAAACACGAAACTGGCCTCAACTAAACAAAAAGGGTTAATCCTCAGAAGCATGAGGATCGTCAGAGTGTCTTCTTTTATCTCAAAGACCTCATTGTCAGCGCCAAATCCAGAGAATGGGCTATGTCCCACACAGCCCAGTTTGACCTTACACCCTGCCAAATTGGGGTTCATGATCAACTGAAAGAGAAGCAGCCCTCTGCCACACCAACAGGTGTAGTATCTGGGTGTTGTGCTTGGGCTTCTTTACTGCTGCAGGAAGTTTGCAACTATGGTGTGGTGTAACGGTGACGGCGTTGACCAGCATGCAGGCGTTGGGAGTTTAAGTTAGCTGCCCATGAGGTGGTACCGTTAGGGCACACCATGCAGGTTCGTTCCCATCCAGACTGCAGTGATTGTTTTTAAGACATCTTGTTTTACTGCTTAAATTGTCATTGAACACAGCAACGTTTTTGTTGCTGATCTTTCTCCGAGACTTTAATATTTCCACAAGGCCGACTTTTTCTTTTACTTTGATTTGTAAACTAATCACACTCTCCCGCCGCCAGAGTCATGTTCAGCCAGTGGCTTCTTCTCTGAATCAGCAGCTGGTTACTGTTGGGAGACTCGTGGGTACCCATAGAACCCATTTTCATTCACATATCTTGAGGTCAGACGTTGGGGGACCCCTTTGCTATGACAGTTTTTCCACGCCAAAATTTAGCGTAACTTAGCCTAGCGTTGTGTAACGTTCTTCCCGACATGCTAGCATGACATGGTTGGTACCGATGGTTTTTGTAGTTTAATATAATACCAGTACCTAAATTCTAACTCTAAAACTGAGCCTGATATAGCCTCCAAAAAAAGTGAAGTCAGTCGAGGGCATCGGCGCCCTCAAGAATTGGAAGAGGTTAACAGTACCCTCCATCTTTTTCTTTACCAAGTTAATACTTGTATACTGGTACTTGTTTACCAAGTGTTTAGGTACCTAACCCTAACCATACCTTAACCATAGTTTATTTGCATCACCATATCTTTTCAAATAACCATATTGTAAAACCACTATACAACAGACCGCCACATACGGGTACTTTGCTAAAAGTCAAGGTCACGCCCCCTTTTGGGGGAAAGAAAACTGAAGATCTCATAGACTTCAATGTGATGTATGTTTGGATTGTAATTTTGACAAGTTTGTATTCATTCATCTCTTGTTATACAAACGTTTGTTTTATTCACATGTCTAATAATTATTTAGCGATCTTTCCTGAACCTGAGCGTTCACGACACCTTAATAACAACATTTACATTTACAGTTTACATTGTAGTTAATGGAAAGCCAGGTGCGTCTCAATCTAATGCTAAAGGGTGCCTTGTGCATCGGTATCTAACGCCAACGACCGTGACAGAGCATTGGTATTTGTCACCCTGGAAATGAGAACGGGCTGACAGATATTGTAACCTGACCCGCCAGATGGTTTGTAACACAGAAACTGTTTGAAAAGGGCAAGCACTTTCAATCCTGTAATCCTGTTATTCTTGCGTGATCTTGTGACATCGCGATAATTGAGCTGCCATGCAAGCTAACAGATATTGTAGAAAGTGCGAATTTAAAAAAATGGCATTTAACGTTCAATAAGTCCACATTGTGTTGTTATGTTTGCAGAGTCAGTGGCAGCTCCTGCTCACTCAGGGCTCATCATGTGTTTATCCCACATTTTAAGGCGTGGTCTAGCTAGTGTTAGAAAAGAATAACAAAAAGGAAAAAAATAAATCTAGCTAGCATTAGCTATTGTGTCTTTCATCAAATACTGAAGTGATTAAGCAGCGGCTAATACTATTGGCCCCCCAGCTGGTAAACTGTGTGGTCACTGGGTCTAAAAAACTATTTTCAGTGTCCACCCACACAGATATTGTATTTGACATTACAGCACTGACATCGTATATGAAGGGCACTGGAGGAAAAACAACTTCTCTTTGGTAATTACAATTATGTATACATCTACACATGTTAAAGTAACAAGAATATAAAAAAAACTCATTTCCAGCAAAAGTGAATTTTAATTTCTGATTTACTTTTACATTTTCCGGCTGTTGTAGATCACCATAAAAGTTAAACTTCTGTCCCTCCTAGTGTTTTCCGCCTTGATTATTTAAATGTAGCAAGTTTCAAAATTTATAAATTGTGAAATATTCTCATGTAATAGCCATCTTTCAATATAAATAAGTATGTTGAAAAAAAGAGTAAAAGGAGGAGGAAACACTTGGCACCCCGACCCAGTGCTGTCATGTATTCTCACTGACATCATCATTGTAAAATTAGGAACCTGGTTTCATCTTTCCTGCAGATGTGGAAGCTTGAAATTGCATTCCCTGGGCCTGTGCCACATTTCATCAGTGAATTTTCCCCTTGTGGTGTCCAAAAAGGGGGCTTGGCTGCACACAGTGCTTGTAACCCCCACCCTGCCTCAGACCCCCACCCTAACCCTCGCTGCTTGGTGTGCAGACTGGAGTTTTACTTCGACAAACATTTGTTGGAGGCGGGGCTTCTCTAGAGGTAGTTAAAGTTAAACCTCAGTAGGTGGGGCTGTTTTATTAAGAACTAATTAAAATGGCAAAGAGACAACACTGGCTAAAAATATAATGTGTCATTTTTCATTACTACAATAATACTGTCATTCAGCATCAAATCTCTAAGATAGAAAGCTCGGTGTGATTTATTATTTGCTTATTATTTGATTGGAAACGGATAATACTAAAGGATAGAATTATACATATGTTAGCAAACATTGGTTTACTCAGAGCATGGGTGGCCTTCCACAAACCAGGTATCATTATACTCTCTGAAACACTGAAATCAAACTACCAAATGAAGTGTTACATACTGTAGAGCTGACAGATGCACCAGAGACGTTGCTGTGGCTACATTCCATCAAAAATAACAGTACTGCATGTGGATCCGAAATACTTTAAGTGTCTTTTTGTTAAAGTGATTCTTCATGAGAATAAATACGTCACTATTGGAGATATATACAATAATCAATCAATTAAGAGTCGCTGATAAAATACTGAATGATCCATAAGTTGTAGTAAGCACATGTTTAATCAGCATATTTCCAACGTCTGTTCTGATTTCATTCCTAACAGTGCACACATAACCTCCAATCTCATTTCAACTTTCATACAATAACTCATACAATAAATCCTGGACTGGATTGAAACAAAATTTGTCAAATTAGCATCACATGTTGTTATCTATCCATTGACTGATCTGTTTCATCTTTTGCTATGTACATGTGAAACACCAGCTATCGGGAAATTAGCACATATTATTCTGGTCCACAAGGATGGTGACGCACTTTATCCCAATAACTACAAACCTCAAATCTCAATCATCTGTTCCATTGCCAAAGTGTTTGAAATTTCTTTTTATAATCAATTATCAAAACACCTTAATAATAATAATATCCCTTATCAATATCAATTTGGTTTCAGATCTAAGTCTTCCACAGCTACTGCTCTCTTAAAATTCACTAAATTTCTGCATCTGATGGCGGTGATCTCACAGGAGAAATATTTATTGATCTTACTAAAACTTTTGATCATTATCTTCTTCTGGACAAGCTTCTTTCTGTCATTCCCAAGATGCATTACTGTGGTTCAACTCATATCCTCACAACAGAAAGCAATGTGTTGTTTTAATTTAATAATTGATGAAAATAAAATGTTTTAAATAAATCAGATCTGCTGACTCAGCAGAGAGGTGTGCCTCGAAGTTCTACCTTAGGACCACTTCTATTCTCTATTTTCATTCATGACCTCACCCTCTGTTTTTTTCTGATTGTTGTGCACAACTATATACAGATGATACTATTACATATTCATCAAAAGCTTCGATATCACAAATTCAAGAGGCACTGCAATCTGATTTTAATATTCTACAAACTTGGTTGTCAGCTAACAAATGACTGCTCAATCAAACAAAATACAATATTCAATGCTTCTTTGGTGTGAGACAGAAGCTCAACTCCAATTCCAAGTCTTTGGTTTGAACTTGTGATGACGTACATCTCTTCAGACAGAAGAATAAATGAAATATCAAGGTGTGTGGATTGATTCTGAACTTAGATTTAAACCACATATTGATCATGTCATGAAAAAGGTACATTTAGGTGTTGGTGTTCTGTATCGCTCCAGACGTTGTTTCACATTTAACGTTAGAAAGAGGCTTGTCTCACAACTTGTACTGTCAATAATGGACTACGCTGACACTGTTTATCAGAATGCCTCTAAAACTGATCACTGTCCCCTCACTGTTACATATATACAGTATATATACATATATATTACATATATAACAGACTCTGCAGATTTATACTAGGTTGTTCTTGTTTTACACACTATTGCACAATGTTAGACACACTTGTGGCTCCCTCTAGATGTAAGACCTCAATTTTCACTTTTTAAATGTATTAACTTTTATTATCCTTTTTTTATTTTATTGCAAGAAAAAAGACAATACATTAACACAACAACAAGAGGACAACAAAAACAGTGAGTACAGGCCAGTTAACATATTTCTACCATAGAATGAGAGAACCAAGTGGTGTGTGTGTGTGTGTGTGTGTGTGTGTGTGTGTGTGTGTGTGTGTGTGCGTGCGTATGTGCGTACGTGTGTACGTGCGTGCGAGCATGTGTTTTGTGGTGGAATGTATAGGGTGGATATGTGGAGAGAGGAGAGGTTAATAAAAAAAAATAATAATAAAAAAAATATATATACAGTATATACAGTATATACATAAATAAATAAATAAATTAACAAAAACAAATAGTAAGTAGTTAACTAAGGCTAACTAAGGGGAAGCATAGGGAACAAGAACATAGATAATTCTAATAATAATTAGAACAGTTATAACAGCGATAGAGTCATGGGGAGCGAAGCCCCGTCCACCGGCAACTTTTATTATCCTTATTGTCTAAAACAATTTTTTGTTTTAGACAATCAAACACTAAACACACATACACTAAGATACTCTGATCAGATCCTCTTTATAGTCCCCTTTGTATTTAGAGAAGTTGGTGTTATGTTTCAGGCTACTTCTGATTGGAAGAAGTTATCTTTAAATATTCGTTCTCTGTTATA
The DNA here is from genome assembly GCA_916701655.1 of Sebastiscus albofasciatus. NCBI lineage: Eukaryota > Metazoa > Chordata > Actinopteri > Perciformes > Sebastidae > Sebastiscus > Sebastiscus albofasciatus. The sequence continues at coordinate 12,742 of CAKAOI010012734.1, forward strand.
ATTTCGCTTATTTGAAAATGTATTATTTTCTTATCTTAAAACAGATTGCCATCACTGCTCCCCTCTCTCTATTTAGTGATTGATCATTGTTTGTTTGATTGTGTCTAGTCTAAGGTTGAACTCTTTTTCTTTTCTATATTTATTATAATTTTTTTTTGGTTATATGTTGTTCGTTTTGGTGCTTTTGCGTAATATAACATTGTCTCTTGTATTTTCCGTTTTCCATTTGTTTTGTAATTGTTTGTTTGGGACCCCCTTGAATACGAGATGATGCATCTCAAGTATCCTGAATACATTTTATTACTATAATATACTACGTCACCTCGCTTTGCGCGTCGCTCATTGTACTACGTTATTTTGCTGCAAAAATGTCCACATTCAGCGTAGCCGTGGTTTGCAGTAACGTACAATGCAAAATATTTTACCTGGTGACTGAGCTGCATATACCAAACCTTAACCACAGCAGATCAGTCTTTGCACCAGTCATGTGCTGACAACCACCTACTTTATTCTTTAGGTAACATAATTTGTTTGACCACTTCTTTTAGGCAGAAAACCAGTGGTTCTTTGGTTCCACCCTGGTGTTTGTCTCAGTAAAAAGGGTTTTTGTCTGCCTCTGAGAACTAAAACACCAATCTGCCTGACACTTGGCGCTTTCTTCCTCTCTTGGATTTTTGCACTCCTGCCTCAGTTGCTTCACTATTATATCCTCCTCTCTTTTCCTCCTGTGCTTGGCCGAGGCTAACTGGAGCTCTTGAGTTTTCAGTGTTTCCAGCGTGGGGCTGTCTAATCCCCATGCAGAGCCCGCACCTGTGGCTGATAGGATCCTTCTGGAGTACAAAGGCTCTGATTTACAGCCCTGAGGAGCTGCGGGCCCCGGCTACAGCTGCAGAACGGCAGGAAAGGGAAGTTGTTCATCACGCAGTGTGCATTACACCAGCAATAGTCACTGTGCTCCTAGTGCAAGGCCAGACCCTTGGACCTTCACCTCAATTGACAGGTGGCAAAATAGTGTTACAAATGACATCTAATAAACACTTTTATCGAACTAACAAACAGCTTTTTATTTCTATTTATTTTGCTTGAAGCTCCAGCTAGTAACTTTGCGCAAATATGATACAAAAAGTTATTTTTATAAAAGAGTCACTATATCCTGACAGTAGTGCATGAGACAGATAATCTGTGGAAAAAAAATCATGTTCCTCTGTGTCCTCCTGTGCTCCTAATGGCAAGATTTCACCGTGCATAAAGGAAAACAACCGGAGTCGAGCGGTCTGTAAAGCAGCTGTCAATCACGGCTTGCGAAACTGCCTAACTCTGATCAAACTAGGCAGCGCTGGTTAAATATGAATCAATATTCTGTTACTGTAATGCCTATTTCTCTCCTCAAATGTTGTCAGAAACATCTTGTAGTGTAGTGTTTAGCTGTAAAATGAGAAAGTTTTCTCCAATCTCTGACTGGTTGTTCTCCTTTGGGCACGTGAAATCTTGCCGATGCCATCAGGAGAACAGGAGGAGTCAGAGGAAACCGTTTAATAACAGATTATCTGTCTCAAGCACTTCTGTCAGGATATAGTGGCAATTTTATAAAAATAACTTTTTATTAGGGATGCACTGATACCACTTTTTTCAGACCGAGTACAAGTACAAGTAATTACATTTGAGTACTCGCCGATACCGAGTACCGATACGAGTACTTCTCTTTGCCAAAAGACCCACGTTAACAGCCAGCTGGACGGTGTGAGCGACAAACGGCAGACTGGGGAGTACCGCATACGAGGCGGTGCGCAGCGACCGGCTCTAGGTCGGCTTGGAAAGGCTTAGGGCGAAGGTGCTTCCCGGGGCCGTGGCCAAAGTGTCACCGGGCGGACTGTCCTTAGTGCGCCCCAACCGCGTCATGCCCACGTAAAAGGCGCCAGGGGTCTGCGGCGATGTGTACAACCGACCCGACCCGTCTTGAAACACGGACCAAGGAGTCTAACGCACGCGCGAGTCAGTAGCGGTTTTTACATATAATATGCTATGGTCCAACCACTAATGAATCATATTTACCTCTATACTCTGTGAATAGTATTAACTTGAACTAATATAGTTAATTTTTCCAGTCTGCTCCCGTCCATAAATACACAAACAGGACAGGATTCTGTTTAGGCATTAAGCAAGATTCAGATCAAAACCTCCCAACATGTTGTGATAATCAATAACTTCACTGATAAACTAACATGTGGTGCTGATGTTTGGGCCGGTCGGTGCGGGCTCAGCCCCATAAGCGGTCATCACTACGCCTTCTCTCCAAACCATTCATCTTCATGCATTCTTCAAGTATTCCCAAAAGTGCATGCAGAACAAATTCTATTGGACTTACCAATGGAATGTGGAACTAGTATAGTTCAAGTTGTACTAGAAAAGTATTAACTTGAACCTAGGTCCTGTGTTGTGTGCCGGGTTTTGTCTTGAATATTGCTGTGTTTTGTTGCTGTCGCTTTTGTTGTTGTGGTCATTGTTGGTAAAGATTGTAATGTGATTATGTACTGAAATGTAGCCTGTAAAAGAGTTCACAGTGCTTTGAGCTGGGCTTCAGCCACAGCTAATGGAGATCCGAATAAAAGATAATAAAAAAAAGATAAGCTTTAAGTTAAAATGATTCAGATTAGTTATCCTTTTTCGCTTTGCTTGGCGCGAATGTTAAACTTCCACATTCCATTGGTAAGTCCAATAGAATTTGTTCTGCATGCACTTATGGGAATACTTGGAGAATGCATGAAGATGAATGGTTTGGAGAGAAGGCGTAGTGATGACTGCTTATGGGGCTGAGCATGCACCGACCGGCCCAAACATCAGCAGCACATGTTAGTTTATTAGTGAAGTTATTGATTATCATAACATGCTGGGAGGTTTTGATCTGAATCTTGCTTAATGCTTCAACAGAATCCTGTCCTGTTTGTGTATTTATGTACGGGAGTAGTGAACGCACATCCTGACATTGATGAATTAGTTTCACTGTTCAGTGTTTGGATAGACATGGAATCTATATAGACTGGAAAAATTATTTCTCTCCCCGTTCACAGAGAAGAATGTGTTGACATGTTGAGCTCTTATGCACATGTGAGTTTGGAGCGTCGGTATGAGACATGCACAGTGGAACTAATGCATTTGGTTAAGCTCTTTCAAATCATTTCCATACAGTGTGTTGTCAGGACAAAAACACATCTCTCACGGAGACAGGGAAGTGCGCTACATTTAGAGAACCCAATAAATGTCAACAGTGAACCTAAATCATTATTAAAGTTCAAGATGCTCAAGTCCACTCAGTTTTTTACATCATCATATGAACACAACATACATAAAGAGCTTTTCTTTTCTATTAATGTGTAAGTAATCATTAATAAATCATTACGCTAAATCGTCACAGTAACAAGCTATCTTGAGACCAAATGCATAATCTGTGCTCCACCATTAAAGCTGGGGGAGACAGTTTTTGTTGGCGTTATTAGGCAAACATTCCATAATAACCTTTCAGCATATTGTAATTCAAGTGGTACCCCATGGTACATACAGTTCAACTAGCCAGCTTGTACTTGCTAGTTAGCTACTGGTATTTCGTGGTATAAATTTAGATTTGTACGTCATACTTTTACCATCGTGAAATTAGCAATATTAACATTTGCCACATACCAATAATTTCATCTTTGTCGTACTGAGCCGCTTTTTCTTGCCTCTTCACCTTCGGTACAAGCTGAGCTCTAGTGGAACCCGGATTTCTAACGTGTTGGTTTGCTAGTTAGTTTGGTATCAGAACCTTTTAATGATGTTCTTGTTAGGAGGCGTGATGTCTTCCAGTCACTACATTGAAGGAGGTGTCACCCCATCAGAATGACGCTGAAGTTGCAGGCATTAACGTTACTTAGAGAGGAGGATGCTGCACTAGCTGCAGAGCGTCATGTACAATGACTGTCACCCTCTCCACCATGTGCTGGTCCTTCAGCAGTGGACTGATAACCACCACGATGCACCACAGAACGCCACAGGAAGTCCTTTCTTCCAGTACAACTTATCTCGTCCTGAGACCCAGCCCATTGACATGTGTCCTCTGTAGTGGACATGCATCTCCTAGTACTCTTTTGAGCTACTCTATCAACTCCTGGTGTATAGTAAAGAAGATAGACTGGGCTTTCCGGTGATATGTCATGCGATCGGCTGGGACGCTGGGAACTTCCTCTTTCTTTCCATCTAAAATGGACGTCGTAGGTGAAAGCACATTTTATGGAAAGAGGAGATGTAAGTAAAATGTTGTTTATCCACTGTTGTTTTTTTCAAATTAATCATATATGTTCTTGTTTATTAACATGTCAGGAATGTTATTTAGTTCTGAAAGCAGTTAAATGATTTGTCTTTTGAAATAATAGCCCAATTATAGAGGACACCAAGACCATCTTAATGTACTTAATAACTCCACATTGTTGTAGGAGACAGAATGGAAGCAGAAAGGATTATTTTCCGGATAGTTGTGGGAAATTCAGATTTGGACCTTTCACCCTTAGTTTTCACACCCAAACTGTCCTCTCAATCCAATAAGATTTGTTTGAGGTTTAATTATTATTCCTCTTATTATCTTTCATTTATTGGTGATTTTTTCTTTTTTTTAACTCATAATAGATTCACACCTGTGCTACCTCGGCTTCCTGGTTACCAAGATGACTTTACAACCCGTGCAGACTGGAGTCCAATTCAGTACTTTTCCCAATATATATTGACAACAAAGTACTCGAAGATATGGCAACATTCACAAATCAAAGAGAGCTACAAACTACAGGAGTGTCTCTGAATACGACTCCACAAGAAATGAAGATCTTCTTTGGCATTTTAGTCCACGTGGTCTGCCTTGTCTATCCCAGAATCAAAATGTTTTGGGCCAAAAAAAACAAAAGTGCCGGTTATAAGTAGCGAAATGGCAAAGGAATAGGTTCTTCAAGCTGAGAAGCTCACTCAAGATTGTTGATGACCTGGCTGTAACAGAGAAAACAAAGGAAGATTCTCTAGAAAAAGTCAGGTCATTACTTGATCGTGTGAGCCAAGGCTGTTTCATTTTAAGAGGACTAAGACACCAATCATCTGTTTCCATCGGGGCGGGTGGGAGAAGGTGGAACTGGTGCAGTCCTAGAAGTACCTATAGGAGTGCACCTGGACAGCAAGCTGGACTGGAGTGTGAACACTGAGGCAATATACAAGAAGGGGCCAGAACCGACTCCATTTCCTCAGGAGGCTCAGGTCCTTCGCTGTATGCAGGACAATGCTGCAGTCAGTGGTGGGAAGTGCCCTCTTCTTTGCTGTTGTATGCTGGGGCAGCGGCATTAAAGCAACAGATGCCAGCAGGATAGACAGGCTGTTAAAGAAAGCAGGGTCTGTCTTTGGAGCCGACCTGGACCCAGTGGGTATGGTGGTTGAGAAGAGAGGAAATGACTTGAGTTGCTGGCTATTATGGACAACACCACCCACACACTTCATTGCACTTTGGCCAGACAGAGGAGCACATTCAGCAAAAGACTTCTCCTACCTCGGCATACCACAGAGTTGTGTGCTTGATTTGATGCTGTAACTCAGAAATTTCCCCTTGGGGATTAAAAGTACCTACCTAATATAAAGTATCTACCTACCAACCTACCTTTAAAATATCAGCAGTTTACCATGTCAGTGATTTTTCGATACAAAAGTTTTCTTGTTCTTCAGAAGTTGAAACCATTGACCATTTATTCTATAACTTTTGTTACACTAATTTGTTTTGGGCTGATATCCATAACTGGTTGTCATTAAAAATTGATAACATTCTGTCATTTACTTACATTGATATCATTTATTTCAAGTGTAAGTGGAGAGGGAGTGCTCCGTCTTTCACCGTGTTCACGGTCGATTTTGCCAACCACTTTAAATCGCTGAATTGCATGTTAAAACTAAACAGAAAGGCTAAAAAACTGCATACATCTTTATCTCAGTCCTCGCTTTTTTAATGTCTCTTACCTTGCTCTTTTCTGCTCCTCGTCTGTTTCTCTCTTTTTTGTGCTTTATTTTAAGTCTTTTCTCTTGAGTTTCAGTATAATGGTACTTCTATTGTTTACTGTTTGTGTGCATCATCATTTCCACCATTGTTGATTAAACTCCGTCCTTTATCTTTGTATACTAATTCCCTGTCTTGTTCTGTATATTTTTTCTTGTGTTAATAGAAACAAGAAAAAAAGCCTCCTTGTTTTCTGATCTGCTCTCGTTTGCCCTGTTACATTTTTGTGTATCTGTTTCAAATTAAAAGCCTTGGTGTTCCATTTTCAAGGCTTTTACTGTGAAATATTTGCAGGATTGTGTTATGAAAATTCTCATATGCTACCTCAAATGTAGCTACTGCCATTTTGTGGCACTTGTGCATTACTACAGATTACAGTTTAGCTGGTACATTAACACACACATGCACCCAGTGACTGAAATAGGACAATAAGACAGGATATGAGGAATCCAGAGAAACAAAGTGTTTAAAATAGCATGATTATATTGTTGCATTTATTAAAGGTCTTATTGATAACATTTTTACATAGACAAATCATTTTTCTAAATAATACATCCACAGAGATTTTAGAAAGGATTGTGAATTAATCATTAAAAAAAAAAGAAAAAGAAATTGTGGGTCCAAAATTAATATTTAGTTTATCTCTGTGGAAGATATCTGACGTTTGGCTTCCACTTCTAACAAGACTTGTGAGCCAATAGTAAACTAATGTTGTTATCACGTGGTTTCTCTGGTTTGTCAAGTTAGTGTTGAAAAACAGATGAGATTGACGGTAAGTGCCTGGCAGCGACTTGTTGTGAAGTAAATGCAATGGAACGGGGGAGGGAGAATGCGACCTCTAGTGGCTGAATGTTATCAATGTTATCAACTGTACCTTTAAATTAAAGCAATGGCAATGTACATTATGTTTAGTTGGGATCCACATTATAACAACAGGAGTTTAACCACCACCCCAGCCTGCATTTGGGACCAGGCTTTTATTAGGCTTATACTGTGTAATAGTGGCATAAAACTAAAAGAAAAAGACAATGAAATTGTTAATCTGAATTATTTTCATGACAATAAATCATCAACTAAAATTGCATTATTGTGACAGCCTTGCTTATCATTAGTGGAGTTTGACCTGAGGGTGACCTCGGTCTCTGGGATGACACCAGACAATCGGTTCCCAGAATAAACAGCTATTTCTACAGCTATTCAAGGAGTCAGTGAGGCCCAGATCTTAGAGGGCTACGCCTATACTCATAGAATTTGGTGTTACAGTATGACACTGACATTCTACTTCGCTATTGGATTAAGGGTGGTGCAGGATATAGTCCATGCCTCACTGGGTCTGTCCAGTACCACAAGCAGAAACGCACCCACTCCAGATGAATAAAGCATGTCCCACAGCACAGTAGAAAACCTGATATTCTCTGTGATTGGATGAAGGCCGGGAACAATAAAGCCGACTGCTGTGAGAAAGCACAGATGAAGGTTACGTACTGTAACAGTCCCGCAAACAGCAGAGTAGGGAAATAAGGGCAGCGCACCACGCGGCAATTGCAGAGTCAACCGCAAATTTCTGTAGGTGTCATGACTCTGAGTTGTATCTAAAGTCGGATGTGTAGAGAGTGAACAAGAGGGGAGCCAGGACGGTCCCCTCTGGGGAGCCCCTGTATTACTGACCACCGTATCTGACACACAGCCCTGCAGCCTCACATACTGTGGTCTGCCAGTCAGGTAATCAGTAACCCAGGTCACCAGTGGAGCATCCACCCCCACACTATACGTAGTTTCATGTTGTTTATTGTACAGCGCCTGACTTCCACTTTTGCTTTTGTCATAATTTCGTCTTTGTTTATTCCTTCTGTCGGTGATCGACCATTCGATGATAAATCCTAATAGTAGTTGTAGCAGGCCCCTTCTGACCCACATCTATCAGTGATGGGAATTCTGTCTCTTTTTAGTGAGCCAAATCATTTGGCTCAGCTCACCAAGAAGAGCTGGCTCTTTCGGCTCCTAAATGGCTCTTCGTTTTACCACTTCTGCCTTTTACAATTCAGCCAAATTTAGCGCTGTTTTGACCTATGATTGGTATGTTTGCACATATATCACTTAAATTATTCAATATAATTATACTAAACCTTATAATTTCCAGAATACCATAATTTGACATGCTGCTTCGTTTCCGACAGTCACTCATCTTTTCTGCTATTTGCGCACCGCACTCCTCTCTCTTTCTCTACTCCTCTTCTTCCTGCTCTGTAGCTGTAGACCGTCAGCGCGCCGCGCACCCCCGCCCCTCCCTGTTTGATGGTATGATCCTTGTCTGTCATCACCTGATTGGTCGCATGGACGTCATTAACACAAAATTCAGTCACAGTCAGTGCATGGAGTGCCCGTGGCGCGGAGAAGATTGTCCTATCATTCTGCCTTGAATTAATAATAATAAAAAAAAAAAAAAACGTCTCTCGGACGGTTCACTTAAAAGAGTCGGCTCTTTGAACCGGCTCATTTGCGACCAACCCATCACTAACATCTTTGAGGCTTTTAACTACTGGTAACGCCCTTTTAATGACCAGATAACAGTCTAACCAGCTGAGGTTAACAATCTTGTTTTAATTAAACTACATAGTTTCAAAAACATCCAATGTACATGTATATTCCTTCATCAACTTAATGTACTTGATTTTTGTTTGTCACAATAATGAAGATCCCTCTGTGGAATAATGCAGACAGTTTGAACCCACAGTGGCTTTCTGCAGAATCGGAGTCAGTGACATAGAGAAAAAGGAGGCCATGCTGTTACCTCAGGCCCTTAACCTTGGCACAGCAATCTCAGGCACAGCTGTCTTGGACCCAGCTCTCTTGTTTGCGTACCCGTTCACACATGCACGCTTTGGAGTTTTATTTGCAGATCCCTGAGCATCACAGCTATGTTCCCTGAGCCAGACCACCTGCAACAATTAAAAATGCCTCTGCAGCTTGCTGGCTCAGCGGGGCTCTGCTCAACACTGCATTATATTATAAAGAGAAGTTGTTTTGCAAATGGCTGTAAAGGGGGATCTGGTTTCAACCCCCCAGGCCCGCTCAGTTCATCATCTCCCCACAGTGTTCCCACTCTGATCAAGTGGAGTAAACCAAAGAACAAGAATGCAGATGCAGCAGCAGTAAACTGATGCTTTTCTCCATGAGCTTGGAAACAAGAAGTGTTTTCCACCAAACATTACTTCACTCAGGGGAAATATTGACATTTGATAGAACGTCCAAGAAATTTAAAATGAAGTAGAAACTTTTATCATTACGCCAAGTTCAATCTTTTAGCATTTCGTTATATATTTATGCATGAATGTGATATTCTAGGTAATGCAGGCATGTCATGTCAGTGGCAATAAAAGCAGCATTAGGGCTCCACTTTCATGAAAGAAAGCACAGTTGCCATCCACATGTGTATACACACAGATCAGCCATAACATTAAGACCACTGACAGGTGAAGTGAATAACATTGGTTATCTCGGTACAATGGCACCTGGCAGTGGGGGGATATATTAGACAGCAAGTGAACATTTTGAACTTTGAACTTAGTGTTGGAGGCAGAAAAAATGGCCGTAAGGATGTGAGCGACTTTGACGAGGGCCATATAGTGCTGGTTAGAGCATCTCCAGAACTGCCGCTCTTGTGGGATGTTCCCGGTCTGCAGTGGTCAGGACCTACCAAAAGTGGTTCGCGAAGGAAAACCAGTGAACAGCTGACAGGGTCAGAGCCGAGGCTCATTGATGCACGTGGGGAGCGAAGGCTGGCCCGTGTTGTCTGATCCAATAGAAGAGCTACTGGAGCTCAAACTGATGAAAAAGTGAATGCTGGTTCTGATAGAAAGGAGTCAGAACACACAGGGAGGAGCAGTTTGTTGCGTATGGGGCTGCGTAGCCGCAGACCGGTCAGGGTGCCCGTGTTGATCCGTGTCCACCGCCAAAGCGCCTACAACGAGCATGTGAGCATCAGAACTGGACCATGGAGCAATGGAAGAAGGTGACCCGGTCTGATGAATGACGTTTTCTTTTACATCATGTGGATGGCAACGAGTTCCAGGTGTTGACTCGGCCTCCAAATTCTCCAGATCTCAATCCGATCAAGCATCTGTGGGATGTGCTGGACAAACAAGTCTGAGCCACAGAGGCCCCACCTCGCAACTTACAGGACTTAAAGGATCTGCTACTGACGGCTTGGTGCCAGATACCACAGCAGACCTTCAGAGGTCTAGTGGAGTCCATGCCTCGACGGGTCAGAGGTGTTTTGGCGGCAAAAGGGGGACCTACTGAATATTAGGCAGGTGGTCATAATGTTATGGCTGATCGGTGTATATCTTGACCGGGTCACATGGTGTGTATGTATAGGGTGGGATTGGGTGAAATACATTTGCTGTCTCTTGGCTCAGGCACCAGATCCATCAAAGGCTGCAGTCAGAATGTGTTCATTTGGAGGTTGCAGTCAAACAATTCAAAAAGTGCAAAATTCACCAGCAAATTGTATGATTCACGAGTTTACAGGATGAGCTGTCATGAGTCATCTCTACACATGATGGACAACTGGCAATGTCTAAACAATGTACCAGATTAATGGTGAATATATCCATATAACATCTATTTATCTGACTAGCAATATGTCCAGGTTGCTACCCAGAACTAACAGTGAAGTTAATTCCTTGTTTCCATTATTCACATTCTGAATGGAGACACCGCAGCTGACCTCCTAAAGAATGTCACTACACATTGGGGCAATAGCGGCTACAGAGATACCAGGTGGAGACAGCAAGAGCAGTCAGGACAATAGAAGAGGAGTTAAACATAATAACCTAATAAAAACTAACACCACCACCACAATAGTGCTACAAAACAGGAGAATTAAATGTGGACTCTTAGGTCGGGTTCACACCTAAAGGTTTGGTTCCTGAATCGAACCAATGGGAGGATGATACATTGTTTCAATTTTCCAACTGCTCCGGTTTGCGTTCACAAAGACAAAACTCAAAAGTGTCACCAGTGTGATTTGGATGAGGTTGACAGTGAAATACATTTTGTGTCCTACTCTTGTTTTTATCATGATCCTTAAGTTAAACTTTCCCTGATGCTGGACATCCCAGTCTGTTTGATAGGAGAGATGAATATAGATTATAGTACATGCTTACCATCAACATATAAGAGCATTGTATGTGTTAAGTTTCTATCTGATGTAACGTCTTTGACACATGAATACAGTACAATGTATTGGCTTGCTTTCTTTTTATTTTCTCTTGCCTCTGAAGGTAATGTTAAGCCCACGTGGGCAATCACCTTAAGTGTATAATAAGGTATCAGTATGATATAGGGACTGGAATATTCATAGCTGTTTGGTTGGTTACATGAGGTGATTAAAAACAGGATGAAAGATCCAGCTGTCTTCGCAATGCTTGTTGTCTAAATCTATAAATACCAATATCATCCAGTTTTAATCTAATATATTGATGAAATGGTATCTCTGTCTACATTCATTCAACTGTTGCCTGTTGCTTTTTTTTTGCTTAAAAAAAAAAGTCTTCCAACCCTTCAGCGAGGACGCAGCCTGTCATCCGAGCATATCCCCATCTGCCTCAACTTAGGACAATTTCTCTAATTGTGCTAAATTGAGCTGCTGTCAGTGATTAAAGTTATTCAGAGGAGGAACAAATCTCTATGCCCATGTCAATTATTAGCTCATTGATTACACTAATGCAGGAAATTGCCCTTTGGAATCAAATGTTAGCTTAGACACCTGGCTCACACAGTAGAGCACAGGAGCCGGAGCCCAGAGGAGGAGGCTGCACTCATCTGTGAAATGAGATGTGACAGTAACAGCGTGCAGCGCTAAGTCACTCCGTCCTACTCAGAGGAACCTGATACTGCTGTGAGACAACCAGAGCTCATCATGTTGAGGAGGCCTGTCACTGTGGAACTTTTGAGAGGTAACTATCATTATGTCTGAAGGACAAAGGCGAGGTGAATGCGGTGCAATAAATCATGTTTTGATTACTAATGTAAGTTTTAATAGTTTCCTATATGTTTGTATGTGCTTATGGAAAGAAAGTGTTTGTTTTTTAATAGAGTTTAGGGGATAGTTTAGGGGTAGCACAGCTTGATGCGCCAAGTAAAGTTCCACTATGCTACATTAAAATACCACATTCTCAAGACCAAAAGATATTTGGGGCAAAGCTCAAAAGGTTCAGGGCTGAAGTCCTGAGTGATTGGCTCTAACAGGAGGTGGGACAACACATTCTCAGCCCCTCGGCCACACTGGGAACGCCAGGAGCGCGTGGCGGCTGCGTTACCTGTTGTTTTTTATTTTGCCGTCCGTGTTAAACAGGTTAGCTCATCTGCGTCTCTTCTAGATATTCGAGGTCTCGCCTATTTTTGACGCAAGCCGTGCGGTTCACAGCAACAACAGACAGTGAAGGAAATCTATTGACTGTATATTGACATCATCAGGTTGTAATGCCTCCATTTATATGGATAGCAGTTATTTTGGTAACATAAAAGCTGAGCAGGTGGGAGAAGGCGAGAGCTTTTGTTAGTGTCGCTGTATGTGCTTGCTGCTAAGACCGGTCAGTACTTTAAAGGGACTGTTTGTAAGATTCAGAAATGCTTGTTAACAGCGACACCTGAGGCTGTTAAGTCAACGAAAGTCAGCGTCGTTGTGCTCGCTCTACATAGACATGAACGAGCATCGCTCAAAACAGTGAGGCGACACACGTCAGCTAAAACTGCAATATCACTCTATATTTCAGCTGCTTGGCAGTAATGTTAGCTGACCAGACCAAGGTCTCTCCATGAATCAATGCTGATCCTAATGTTGGCTTTTCCTGCCTGAGCCTCCCGACCGCAGCCGGAGGGAACAGGGGAGACACCGGAGTTTTGGTCAGAGACGATAACGTTTCTCTCTGCGGAGCCCCGTCACTTCACAAGACACGGGAAACCTCTGTTGGTCTAGAGGAGCTGCAGCAGTTATTTCTGCATAAACGTCCGCTGTGCATTCACTAGATATTCTCAGAGCTAAACTAACTCTTCTGCAGTGTGTAGTGTGCGTGCATGCACGTGAGAGCGGAGCGGAATAGCGAGAACGAGCGCGGTGTGTGAGTGAAGGCAAGCAGGCAGAGGAGCAGAGTACAGCAGAGACTCCGGCCCTGGAGACCAAAGCTACGGTCTCCCCCTTGTCCTCCGACCGCGGCCAACACTGTTTTGCAAGACGGGCTTCACTAGATAGAACTTTGTGGTTTTGGTGCTTCTGTGTAGTTTGTGTTGGAGTCTTGTCTGAACAGCGTAGCGACAAGCGAGCGCGCATGGGACACCGACCAGCAATGATTTATACGTGTAAGAAGTTACAAACGGTCCCTTTAAACCTTTAAACAAACTCAACTTGACTCAACCTGACTCGACTCGGTTGCTGTGGAAGCCAGCTCCAATACGTGCTCGCTGCCCTCCACTTCCCATACATGCTGAACTGCAGCCCATAAAGAAGAGATACCGAAGAGACCACTTGAGGTCGTTTTAACCTCAGAGCAGCAGCTGAATCTGATCCATGTGTTCTGACATATGCTGAACAATGAATAACCTGTTGCTCAAGAGCAGCCCTCTGTCCAAAAAAACAGTAGTAGAGGGTGTGACAGACATTCCTCAAAAATATTTGCTGGACAGTGAAAAATGATGTCCATGTTTCTTTTTTCCCAGCAGCAAAAAGAAGCATTTTTCTACAACAAAAGAGAGAAAAATATGGATCATGTGTTAGAACTTTGAGTTCTCCACAGCTTTTCCCATGTCAAAATATTATACCATTTACAAGACTTAAAAAAAAAGTTATGACCTGTAACACATTTTATGGAAGAGCATGATGAAATATGGTGGAGGCCGGGGAGATCTTCAGCTGTACAGCACTACAATAAATGTGTGTGTGTGTGTGTGGTGATGGAGAAAGGGAGGCACAGAGGAATTGTCCATGAAATAGAATGACATCAACATCAATCAGTACAACATTGTTCATATATACATACAATGGTGTTTCTTGGGTGGGTCCATGAGGGCACAGTGTGCCAGCAATCAGTTGTTGAATTGGGCCAGTTCACACCTCTGAGTAGTGTGAAGTGTGCATGAGGGATGAGGTGGTGTGTGGGTGTTGTAAGGTGCACAAAACAGAACCAAAGGAAAACTGAGGTAATGCTGCCATCAGTGTGCCCGCAGGAGAGAATAGGGAGATGAAGTGTGTAACAGGGCGAGCATACTGAGAGAATAAGCATGAATCACAAGACCTTGCTTTTATAGATAGGGGAAAACTGGGCTCAGGTGTTACCAGGAGACGCTAATAAACATCCTACCCAACTATGACATGCAATGCATTGGAATACAAACACACTTCTGAATAGTAACAGCAGGTGTCATCGCAGCAAGTGACTCAGGAAGCAGCGGTGATGTGCAGCAGCCGACGGGGCGGTGTCGGCTCCGGGGACAGAGCTTGATGGCCTGTTAGGATTGCCAGAGGGGAGGAAACAACTTAAGATGGTGAGCCGTTCAGACGAGGTTTCATTCATCTCTGCCAACCACTTCTACCCAAATGGAAAGAAAAGGAAGAGGAGTGGAACAAGAAGCCCTCTCCTCCTGCTTGTTGCTTGCTGGGGAATGGGCTTCTCACCAGATAGGCTATTGGGAAGACACCCAAAATCTTGAGATACCCCTACCAGAGGTAGAACAAAGCACAATAAAGTTTTTCATATTCTCTTAGGTCTCCTATATATGAAATGGATTCTTGTATAAAAATGTTTTACAGTAAAAGTGGTTAAATTGACAGATATTGTGACACACCCCATAAATAAAATAAAAATAAAATAAAAATAAAGCCAGGCCGAATGGGAGATGATGCACCTAAACTCATGTTATTTCATAATTCATGCTCTGATTGACCCCAAATTTGGTGTGATAGTGGACAGGGGGTGCCTCTACATGTGTGAGGAAACAGAATGTGAATATATTGATGCATTGAGGAAATACAGTACTTGAAACACATAAGTACAATAAGCGGAAGTATCAAATTTGAAGGTCTATGATGAATGTATTCATTTACTTTTAGGTAGCTTTGGCTGGGATTGTCCTAGAAACACCAATCAGGGTTTCCTGGAATGGTATGACTGTGCTGAATCCAGTAGTATATGATATGTAACTGTAGCAGGTATGGTCAATGGTCTACATTAAGAAATGTAGTGTTCCAAGCATGAAATGGGGGTAAATGGCATATCTGCAGTCAATAAATACTTATTAATACACTTCAATCAGGGAGAAATTATTACACACCAGTTATTGAAAGTTTTGTATCAACTTTAATTTAAGAGGTTTTTAGCCAGGGGATGGTGGAATGACTGCCAGCAAGCACCTGACAGTCCTTCCATGGAGGCGGCTGGTTGGCAAACCCCCTCACGGACAGTGGGCTTGCAGGATATCTGTTTCCACCCAAGATCAGGCAGTACAGATGAGTCTGTGATAAAGAGTCTATAATATTACACCCTGTCACTCAAGTGGAGACTCTACGACAGAGAAAATCGAAGTTTTGACGTAAGTTATGATCTGATTGCAATCACCGATTACGGTTAAATTTCAGAATATATTAGACAAAGGAAAAAGTTTGTTGTCGAAGTCCCCGCTCCAGTTGCCAATGCTCTGCCGCTGCCTGCGGTCATCCCTGCTGAGGCACCAGCTTCGTCTGCAGATGATGACAACAATATCTCTTCGGTGTCCAGTACGGTCTGCGGAAGCCTGCCGCTGACATCTTTTCGCCGGGTCTCTCCGCTGGTGACGATCGCTGTGGTGGTGCTTGTTGCTTGTTCCCACCCAAGCTGCTCAGACAGCTGTCGTTCACCCCCCCTACCAGACATCTGGCAGTGTGTCGAGACGTCCTACCAGCAGCCACTGACAAGGGGGGCCCGGTTGAGGTGGATTCTCTCAGGGTGCCGGGTCACATGGAGGCATATTACCCCGACTTGCCCCCCCCCTCATCAAGGGCCATGCAGCCTGCTCCCACCGGCAGCCAGCTGGTCAGGAAAACTGAGGTAATGCTGCCATCCTCACATGATTGTCAGTGTGCCTGCAGGAGTGAAGAGGGAGAAGAAGTGTGTAACAGGGCGAGCACACCAAGAGAGAAAAAGCATGAATCACAAGACCTTGCTTTTATAGATCGGTAAAACTGGGCTCAGGTGTTACCAGGAGACACTAATAAACATCCTACCAAACTATGACATGCAATGCATCGGAATGCAAATACACTTCTGAATAACAACGGCAGGGGTCGTCACAGCAGGTGACGCAGGAGGCGGCGAAGCAGCGGTGATGTGCAGCTTGGTGGTGGCAGCAGCCAACGAGGCGGTGTCGGCCACTGAAGACGGGAGCCTGGTTAAGGTAGCTTCCCTCAGGGTGCAGGATCGCACAGAGGCATATTACCACGGTGCCACACGGCCTGCTCCCAGCGGCAGCCAGCTGGTCAGAGAGCAGGAAGGGAGACACTGGAACATTTTGACAAGGTATTTCAATGGGGAGCGCAGCTAGCTACAGCTGCTAACAACTAGTGTGTGTTACGCTGACATCTTCCAGCCTAATGCGCCCGCCCCGCCGTCTCAGACTGATATTCCGGACCGTAGCATCGACCAGATGAGAAATCTTATTCTGCAGCCGCATGTGGTGATGTTTCTAGCCAACGTGCATGGTTCTTACCATGTATTGCTGCAACTCACGGCTTTTTCGCGGATGGACCAATATGATATCCTAGGAGCCCCCTGTCGCTGCCGTGGCTGTGGAGGCCGATGCGTGAGCCACACACTTGCCCGCAAAGTGAATGAAATAATGTAAACACAGTTACTGGCGCAATACGCCCTGATCACATATGATACATCCATCCAATGTGGTGGTGCTATCTACAAGTGAAATCCCACGAAACTATAAATCAAAATCTACGCCATAAGAATATGTGATGATTTCCCATAAGCAGCCATTTTAAAAAGCAAAACATATGTTGCTTCTTGAGTGAAATCTGCACACTGTACTACAGAGAACAACATAAAATAGTTTTGAAACAATAAAAATCTCTTCTCCACCAGCAGCCGTTAGGAACCTGGAGCCAATTTGAGATGCACGGATTACGTGTGTTTGTGTGTGTGTAGCATGTGTGTGCGTGTGTGTGCATGTACACTAGCACACCTGCACATAGCCCTAAATTAGTCCAAATCAAAAGCAGCTCCAACCACAAATAGTTCCACTGTGAGTCAACAGTGTGTTGGCTTCTACGAACAACCACCCTCTGTGGTTTCATACGATCATAAAATTACACATTCCTTTATAGTCCACTGGCTCTGACCCAAAGGCAAGTGCTAAAATGCATCAAGTATATTGTCACAAGGTGAAGAGCATTACATGCACTTAGGGAGGAAAACAAACAAAACGATCAGTAGGAAGGAGAGAGACAGATGGAGACAGAGAGAGAGATTGAGATCGAGCTCTGGCGTCTCCGTGTTGTGTTCTCTGTTCAGCTCTAATCATGTCCTGTTGTTTGAGCTTAGCTCAAACTAACTAGGACCTCAAACAACAAATACGATTAAATGAGATAAAACTTAATGAATGCCTGTGGCAACACTGAGTCACTGCAACAGCAAAGAGTTTTATGACACAGAAAAAGAAAATCTTTAGTATAAATACAGCCCCATTTGGACGGGATTAACATTACGTGGGGGGTTAAGTCGGGATTCAGATATTCGCTGTGCTCCTCTGTGATTTAACTCATCGTTCCAGACGCCATTTTAACTATTGGGAAATTACACGATAAGGTCTGTAATAGAAATGGACATTCCACAGGACAAAGCCAAAAGAGAAAGCCAAAAGAGAAAGCCAAAAACAACGTATCTGAGAATTTGTACAACACAAGCAAGGATCTAGATAAGAGGGAACAACGTGAGGAAGAGCCAACAACAGCTACAAGTCCGATCGGACACAGGAGCCGACAGTAGACCTGGATGAGGGAGTTCAGGTAGGAGGGAGGGAGTGTAGACCTGGATGAGGGAGTTCAGGTAGGAGGGAGGGAGTGTAGACCTGGTTGAGGGAGTTCAGGTAGGAGGGAGGGAGTGTAGACCTGGTTGAGGGAGTTCAGGTAGGAGGGAGTGTAAACCTGGATGAGGGAGTTCAGGTAGGAGGGAGGGAGTGTAGACCTGGTTGAGGGAGTTCAGGTAGGCAATCTCAGTCACAGTGTTATAAAAAATTATAGAAAAGGTTTTATTCTGAGCTGAGGGTGATATGATCCATCCATCCATCCATTATCTGTAACTGTTTATCCTAGTCAGGGTTGCGAGTGGGCTGGAGCTGATCCCAGCTGGGTGACTTGGTGCTGTGTGATATTTGTTCAAAGAAATGAGTGACAGCGCATAAAAGCGGTAACTTTAGGTAATCCTGAGTAACAAACTAATATATTTATATTCTGACGCTAAAAAATATGCTTTAATGCGGATTGACTGAATGAGGAAATAAAGCAGCGTGTCTGGCTCCGTAAGAGTTTCTCTCTGTCTCTTAGGAGACAGAGAGAAACTCAGTTTGCTGAAGTACGCGTAGTTACAGACAGGCTTCTAGTGACATATTACACACACAAGGTCTATTCCCACCCTGAGACTGCACTGATTGTTTTTAAGAAATCTCGTAAACTATTGTTTTACTGCTTAATTTTTCATTTTACATAACAAAGTAGAGATAAGTAACCTAGGCAACTATAGTTGCCTAGGTTTAATAATCATTTAAAAAACACTTGTCAAACTTAAGCGCAAAGTGCTTTTCAGATTAAAAGATTTACAGAATAAAAAAAAAAATCCCATGTATGGCCCCCTACGTATATGACATATAAAAATATGTAATATATAAAATAGAGGTGCAAGTGCAAAATAATGTAAATAATTAAATAAAATAACATTGTGTGGTGGTTTTTGAGTCACCAGCCGCCACTGGTGTGTAATGATAGTAATTGTTATATACATATACTGTATGTGCACTGAAAAAAAGGGACATAGCAGGTCTTTGAATTTACAAAAATGTAGTTAGTATATGTAACACAATTCATTCATATTCCTTGTCTAAACATGGTTTAATCATGTAGACTTCAGTTGTTTATGGGAATTATTGAATATACAAGTTTCTCTTGCGTTGATTGAAAGTGATTGAATTGAAAAATTGAAATCGATGTAATTGAGTTTTGTCACCACCGGAAATGGAATATATTTAAAAAGCGCGGGGCCAACTGTCATTGGTCACTGCAGAGCAGGAGGTGGCGCTAATGCACCAATCAGCTGGAGGCCTACCGCCTCAATACAAGAAGAAGAAGAAGAAGAAGAAGAAGAAGCGTTAACCGCGTAAACTGAAGATTCTCCAGCAACATGTTGCCTCCAACAGAGACCTAACTACTGAAAAAGTAAGTTCATTATATTAATTTATATTTGTGTTCAAGTAGGCGACATTTCCACTAGAGTGTTGTTTTTATAACGTAACGTTACATTACGTATCAATTACAACAGTCAGTCCACTTGTTTGTGTTTATCTTTTAGCCAACTAGCCAACTAGCCAACTAGCTAACTAGCTAGCTAGCTAAACACCAACACTAACAGTGGCTACTGTAGGTCCTGCTGCTGACAACGGTGCTTCAATGTACTGACAGCCGGTGGAGAGCAGTCAGCAGGCCGAGCCTCGCTCCTCTGCTCCGGGCAGTGTGACTGTGGCGGGGGAGGGCGGGGGGAGTCGGCGAATACGAGCGGCGGTCGGTTATGTAGTTGGTGGGAGGGGGGGTCGCG
Source organism: Sebastiscus albofasciatus (assembly GCA_916701655.1). Lineage (NCBI taxonomy): Eukaryota > Metazoa > Chordata > Actinopteri > Perciformes > Sebastidae > Sebastiscus > Sebastiscus albofasciatus. Next base: position 32,638 of record CAKAOI010012734.1, read on the forward strand.
TGAAATAATACGACGTTTAGAACCGTGTGTGTGTGTGTGTGTGTGTGTGTGTGTGTGTGTGTGTGTGTGTGTGTGTGTGTGTGTGTGAGAGAGAGAGACAGAGAGCGCGTGCGTGTCGGTAAACGCAAGTGATTGATTCTCAATTGATTGTGTGTGTGTGCACTCGCGCGCGCCACACTTTAGTTTCGTTTGTCTTATCCTCTCTCACATACATCAGCTAAGCAACGTTCTTAAAGTCAGACTCAAACTTGATTTAAAAATATTTTCAGCTTGCCATTGTGTTCAACATTGCCCCATATTACAGAAAATACTTCAAAGTTAATGTCTGTTGGATCTTTGCTTTGTGCTTTTGTTATATTTGTTTGTGGTCTTTTAATTAATTGAAGAAATCCACTGAGTTCACCTCACTGATTCTAAATATTCTCTTTCACAGGTCCATCATCCTATTTGCACAGCATATATACTCAAAGGCTTTATAGTGGTAAGTGCTGTCATATTTCTTTTATTTTGTGTTGCTGTTAAAGCCCTAAATCTGCATTATTGTGACTTTTTTAGGTACATTAAAAAAAATAATTGAGGAGTTTGAGTTATAGGCTATATGGAAAATAGCAAATATTTGTTTGTTTCTCAATTGATTATAATTGAAAATATATAGACTTGCTTTACTCCGACAAACATTGCCATTCTAAACAACACTTTAACAGCATCAGAAAACATTAAAACACATTTAGTTGTTGTTTAGTGTTAGTACTTGTATTTAAAGATCCATCAGTTTTTTTTTTATTATAAATTTGCATACCTGTTGCACTCAGTAATTGAAAAGTAGGCTTTTACCACTGAATTTGAAATCTAAAATGTGTGTATGTCTGACCTAATCTCCCTAATTCTAATCATTTTTGTGTGTGTGTCTGTGCAGAGTAAACAGCTTTGAAGATGGGGACTCCTGTGATCCTTAAGATCATCTTGACTGATGGCAGCTGTCAGAGGTTGACTCTCTCCCCTGGACTCCCTGCATCCGTTGATGACCTCATCGTTGAAGTGAAGAAACAGTGTGGACTACAGGGCAATTTTGGACTGCAATTTATGGATTCCTTGTTTGGAAATGAGTTCCTTAACCTCACCTCAATTTCAGAAGTAGAAGACAGAGGTACTCTTAAAGTCATTGATATGTCAAGGCCCACCACAATGCAGCATGATGATGAGAGGTCTACTGTTTTCGATCCAGTCCTAAGACCCCAAGCATTCACTTCTTCCTCTGTAAATGACTCTTCGTCCCTGTCAGATGGATCTGTGGATACAGATATACTGTCATTGAGTGAGTCTACAAGCTCGCGGTCCTCTTGGCCTGCTGTTTTTCATGTGCCTTATTTCTCCTACGATGCTGAATCAAAACTTCAGCAAGCAAGATTAGCTTATATTCAAAATGGCACTGTACTTATTCCAGATCCCAAGTTGAAGTCATCCATCCTTGATGGTTTGGTGCAGGAAATTGTAAAGTATAAAGTCTATGTCAGTGATAAGGAGATGGAACAGGTAGCCCAGAGTCTTATCAAGACGCATCAATGTTTAACTGAGAAAGGGTCCTGCACTGGATGTGGCGGATGGAAGACCAGTTTAAAATATAAACTATCTAACTACCACACACTCCTGAGAAAACTGGGCTGCCCAGAGGTGACAGTGAACTCTTTAAAAAACAAACCTGCAGGACAGTGCAGTGCAGCCTTTGGTGTCAAAAAGGCAAAGAGAGCTGAGGTGAATTTTTGCCCAACATACCCATCAGCAGAAACTGAGGAGAGTCTGGAGGCCATGCAGAAAGCTCTACTCTTAGATGTAAAGAAGAGGGACAACAGAGAGGTTGTGAAACTCAAGATGGAAAAGACTTCCGCACACAGAAGACATTAAGTCGTTCGTGATGTACCAATGATGGAGGATTTCATGGCTAGGTGGCTTGCTCTGTTTGAAGTCAGTGAGGTAAGGCTTATCTCATACTCAATTTTTCATCTTGGATTTGCTGTAGATAAAAGGAAATTCTTGGGTACACTGGCAAACTGCTATTATCCCTGATTGTTTATTATCCGTCTGTGCTTTATCTTCCTCCTAGACTGTCCTGGTCTGCACTATGTGTGATGGTGGCTTTCTCCTTAATGTTTACCGTTTTCTGATTCCTTTGTGCATTTTATCTGTTTTCAGATCAACGCTGAATTCAAGAGAATCACCACCGTCCCACTTCAATCCAAGTTCCTGTCTCAGCTGGACCTCTACTCTGATAACCTGACGAGGCTGTTCCAAAAGAGAGGAGGGGACAGCTAGGGGCAAGGCTCAAAACAATCATTGCGCAAATGGCTGATGTAAGTGATACAGGCGCCCCACAGTCATAGAAAACCTAGAAATGTTAAGAATTTTGAAATTTTTGGGAAAATATGTACACATATGACAGTTTACACCAGTAGTTGACTTTAAAATAAAGGACATGGGCTGAATTAAGACGCTAATGAAGAAAATCTCCTGTCAGTGTGATGATGTAGATGCTGGACGAGAGCGTATCATTAAGGGAGTCTGTATCTACATGGGTGAAGATCCAGAGAACCTTGTGCGGCAATATGTGGTATGTACATGAATCAGTGCTTGCTTTTTTTCCCCCTTATCTCCGGTCCTTCTCTTGTTCTCCTACTTGATCACTTGGGCTGAAATAATTAATTGATTAATATAAAATGTATTGATTATAATTTTGATAATCTCTTTCATACCATTATAAAATCTTGGTTTCTGGATGCTGGTTAAACTAACAGCAATTTTGAGACATGACTTTAGACTGTAATGTTGGTGGGTATTGATCCTTATTTTCAATATTTTTTGAACGTTAGCAGATTATTTGAAAATGTCAGGTTATTTGAATAATCAGGAAAACAATCTGAAAATTAATCAGTTAAATTAATTGCAGTTTCAACCCTTTATATCTTCACACACTCTATAACTGTTCTGTCACTATTCTCTTTGTCTCTGTCCTGGCCACTGCTGTTGTTCTATTACAATCCATCACTTCTGTAACTATTCACCTGATCTAGGTCTACCTCTTCACTCTTTGTTGCTCATCTATTATTTTATTCTTTAATGTGTCAATCTTTCATGTTTCATCCTTTTCATTTTGTTAAACAGCTACACAGTTCTCTGACATGAGTAAAGCAATGGAAAGATAATAAAACAAAAGTCAGTCGCCAATGTGATGGTCAAAGTTTGACTGGTAGTATGGTGGCCACAACAGGGTTCATGTGCTTTAAATGTCATCTGAAAAACCTATTTGTTTTAATGTTCTACTGTAATTACTTGCCCTTGTCTCTAAATTTACCTTCATTCTAACTTTCACCTTACCTCGTCTATATACTGTCACTATGCCTACCCAATTTTATATTAATTTATTCTTTTCTCGATAGGGGCTTGGTTAAGTAGTTCTTATTTACCTTCCTTTATTTACCTACCTTTATCTGTTTTGTACAGGGCATGGATGAAAACGCCGTCAAGGAGGCCATTAAAGACACCACTGTTGGGATTTATGTTCTTAAACATGTGCATAGTTGCAAATTGTCATGCATCAGCTGTTATTTTGCAAGGGATTGAAATGAGAAGAGTTTAACAAAACATCCAGCATTTTATTCTACTTTTGATACGTTAAATATGTTTTGATTCTAATAATTTTCTACCTTTACTCAAGTAATATTTTGAATGCAGGCCTTTTACTTGTAACAGAGTATTTTTACATGGTGGTATTGCTACTTTTACTTAAGTAAAAGTTCTGAATACTTCTTTTACAACTGATTTGGGTGACCCAGCCCCAGGAACAACTTAATACTGACATAGCCTAATGGGGTGCACTAACAGGGTGGTCAATTCACATACTCTCTTAGCTGAGGACGACGCTTTTAAAGAGGAATGCTCTAAAGGCTCAAAAAAGTCCTTCACCAAAGCCTCAAGCACCAATGGCAGTTCCCAATGCAGGGTGTCAGGAAGAAATGGCTGCTGCATACACTTTAATAGTGGCATGAGACAGCCCCCTATCCATCACACACTGTAAAAAGGAGAGAATTGACCCGACTGCACAGGACAGGGGATCTGGCCTCCTTTCTGTGCACCAGCGTTGGAACTCGGACCACTTTGCCTTCTAACAGGAAGTGGTGGATCCTCTGTGCGTCCAGCTCTGATGGGGACAAAACACAGGAGCAGCAACTGAAGATGAAAAATATAGTTGAAGATTTAAAAATATATTTAAACATAGAGGCATGATTGTAAACTAACAGTCTGATCCAGTAATAATGTGCTTGGTGATTTAAAGGTTAAATACAGTAGATGATAATATACACCTTACATAATGTAATCTTGTATAGACTGTCTTATCTTGTTTGTAAGGTGTCCTTGTGTGTCTTGAAAGGCGCCTATAAATAAAATGTATTATTATTAATAACATATAATCTACAATATTATTGTGTTCCATCAGTGCGACTAATCACACCGTGACGGACAGAGATCATTTGTTGATCATGTGTCTGAGATTCATATCTATTTTTACCACCATATTTAAACTGAGATACACATTAAGTGCAATGAACTAGTTAGTGGAACTGCTCCTACAAACTGACCGCTGTTTCAATCACAGTATTATAAAAATGAACTTCACAAACAGAAGAACAAGCTGAGGTTTTATTCTGAGATGACGGTGACTTGATGCTGTGTGATATTTAAATGTGAGGTCAAAAACAGCTGTTCAGAAAAGATTGACAGTGCTTAAAAGCGGTAACTTTAGAGAGTACTGAGTGACTAATATCTTTAAATTCTGACGCAAACCTCCCCTAATTAATGCCCTTTGATATGGACTGAATGAAAGGAAATAAAGCAGCGTGTCTGGGCGCCGGTGAGCGACTGTCTGTGCGTATGGGGGGCGTAGGGATCCTGCAACAGAGGACGCATCAGAAGAGAGATGGGAGCCCAGATAAGCAACTACACTTTAGAAAGAAAAAAAATGCAACTACCAACATTTGTAAGCGACTTTCCAGGAAAACGAGCCCAAAGTCACTTATAATAAGACTTTGCAACTGTGTCTGCAGTAGTGCAGTCGGCCTACTGGAGTCTCTCTTCCTCCTTCCATGCTGGCCTGCACATCACCCTCCCTCCTCCAGCTTCTCAGCCAATCCCAGCACCATAAATGACCTGCCATCCGTTTCCACTATACTCTCTCTCACACATACATATATTCTTGTGCGAGTAAAAATATATGTATGTGTGTGTGAGTGAAAATATATGTATGTGAAAGGAGAATGCATGTGCGTGTGAGTGCAAGAATGAATTATGTCTTGTACAGCCCCTCATATCCCACCCCACAGTCAGTGTTACACCAGAGCCAGTCTTTACAGTGATGCTCCTCACAGGGTAAATGATGTGTTTTATTTCTCATGGATGGAGGGTTCTGTGGCATCATCTCTGATAGATCTCTATGGTTGCCCAAATAAACTGTTATGCAATATGAACAAGTCCTGCCAAATTTCTCACCATGTACTGAATGAGCAGGGCACACTGAGCCAAAATAATCCACATCATGCCGTTTTCAGTCATGGGATGTTTCCTTCATCACTCTCACGTTTCTGCTTTGGATTACGATGAAAACCACAGTTAGAGACAATCAGTGTCAGAACCTCAGCACATTAGAGTCAAAAGTCAGGAAGGATGAAGCTGATGTGTTAAAAGAAAAGAAACAAAGTCTCCAGCAGGTGGCAGATTTTGTTCACTGAAACACAGTTTTCCTCCTCGTGGCTACAGAACGGACAAGATATTATCCAACTACCCTGTACACATACAGTATATACTGTATATAGTACAAGCTGATACTGACTACACACTGCCCATAACCTGAGGGGTTGAGATCCCCCAAGGGATTATAAAAGGGATAAGAATATATATTTCTGTTATGAAAAATTATGTTGTTTTTTTTAACTTTTCTCAGATTTTTTAATGGACCGCTCATAATTCACATCCACAAAGGTCAAATAAATTCTGACATCGGATGATAACTAGAGAAGCAATTCAAGCTCCCTTTTCTGCATTAAAACACAGCAAATCATAATGTAACCTTTTTATTATTAGAATTCATAGTTAATCGTGCGATATGCCTATAATATGATATTTCAGCATGTGAAATGTGTTGAATTAGTTTAGTTCTATTGAGATTACATTTGATCACATTTTACCTGTATCTTAAAATTGTTAAAAAGTTAACGGGGGCTTTAAGGTATGCAATCAATATTCAATATCAGTCCTTGTTATGACATTATACGATAAAGATTGCTAAATTTCCACTTTGGGGATCAATAATCCTCTTCTTCTTATGATTGTAAATAAAGAGAGTGTGATCTGTGAGGCCTACAGGCTCCCAGATATCATTACCAGCACCTACTGACTCTTCTTCAGACACCTCGGGGTCTCTTTTTCAGTCTGCAATAAACACCTATGTAATGTTGTGAATTAAACAAAAACACTTGTTTAGGTTCAGGTAATAAAACCACTGTAGTTAGGATTAGTTAAAACCAACATAGTTGGGCTTAAAAACTACTAAGTTTATCACACACAAATTTCCCAAACAAATCCATCTGAGCTTTCAACATTAATACCAAGAGTTTATAAATAATAATAACTTTATTTATATGGCACCTTTCAAAACAAGGTGCTTTATGATAAAAGTAATTAACTATTAACTAAGTGATTTATTTTAATTCCATCCACAGCAGGAGAGAGTTCAGCAGAAAGACAACAGGAAGGTTTTGACTTTTTTTGTGCCAGAAAAACTCTTTATAAGGCGCAATTGAAATGTGAAAGTTTGCGTGCACATGGAACACTAATCCATTATTGGATATGAAACATGCAGTAAAGTGGGAACACTGGCCTCCAGGAGCCTTTTAGTGGAAGGATTGTCTTTACAGCTAAACGTCAGAGCGACTCTATCAAAGTCATCCAAGGAGCGTGTGCGCACCGCTCCATCTACCCAAGTCCCCTTCACTGTGCGCACATGGCACACTACCACTATACCACCACTATACCACTACCACTGTGTTCCTGTCTGACACCACACGGTCACAGAGCAGCAGTGATGTTCTGCGTCCTGCTGTGCTGTGTTGTGTTGGATGTGGGCTGGCTGAGTGACGCCCAAGTAGGAGTGGGACTGTGCGCTGTAATAAAGAGGCAGCTCTGGCTGAGAGCGCAGACCAGCTCCACCACCACACCGACACACCGACACACCACCGTGCCTTCTCATCAGCTCACACCGGAGGAAAGCCGCCGCAGCAGCGGAGGAACATGCTGCCTCTCTGGCCGTCTCATTAACTCATCCAACCCGATAAACAAGGCTGCTCAGCGGGCTTCCATCTCCTCAACCTCCGGCAGGCAGGACCCCCCGAGCTGCTGTAGAGGGACAACATTTGACTGGTAAGTCTTCACCTTGTTTTTATACTCAAAATGAAAGTGAAATGAAATTCATCAGATTGTCTGAGTTTTATTCATTTTAAAATGAAAATGTTATATTTGCAGGGAGGATTGTGCAACAGGTGTAGGCATGACATTCTCTTTGTTAAAGTTATTAGGCTGCTGGTTTTCTTTATATGTTCAACAAGAACTAAACTGATTGTTAAATGAAATGGTATGCCTGTGTGAGTAAACAATAATAATATATCTGCGCTTAAAAATATTCATTCTTTGGTGTTTGGTCACATCAGCTGCATTGAAACTGATTTACTTCTATAAGAGCAGAAGAGTATTTCCTCAGCAGATGTGCAGATGTGTATGCATAGAGGACCTGTTCCTTCCTTTTCTTTCTCTACACAGAAGCATAAATGCAGCCTTATGGTAATCATCAGCTTCTTAGTTACATGTGACTTAAAATCTCTCACTGTCAAACCTGTACTTTGAATTCTGATGCGTAGTTTTGATCCCACTGAGCTCATTAATCCACGTGATGAGTCTCAGTTCAATGCAAAGATTTACACATGAAGGTCTGAACAAACATCAGCACAGATCGAGGAGATCTAAAAGCTCTACACGGTTTGATTAATGACAATAAAGCATTAGATTATAAGAGGTGTGTGAGGCAGGTGGAGGTCAGATCATGGTGGAGCTGAACACCGTGAAGAGAGAGTGGACAGTGTGGAGGAGACAGGCAGGGGGCCGTGCATGGACAACACTGGATTATTCTAAATGCTACTCAATAGGTACCAGTGTGATGCTTCACTGTCAAATAGAATAGCTGTTCTCCTTTTACTTTTACACAAGTATCAGTAAAGGTACACATTACACATTAGTCAGATTGTGTATTTATGTGTTAAATGTGTCAGCAGCTTTTGGATACAGCTGGTGGAGAAGGGGATAACTTTAACTCCTTTACGGTGGTTTAGGTTAACAAGTAATTTTTTTGCAGTTTGACGTGCAGTAAAAAGGATAATATCTCCCTCTAAAATGTAGCAGAGTATAATGTAACATAAAATGGAAATAGTAAAGGAAAGTACAAGTTTCTTGAAGTTGTAGTGAAGTTGAGTTCTTTAGTAAATCCACTAAATCACTGCAAATGATTTAATGGTTCATTCAACAGTCCAATTTATATGCATTTGTTTTTTTTTGCACATGACAACTATACAACTTTTTATTTTAATTATCTGTAAACACAGTAAGAACATTTCAACCTGAGCGTCTTGTTTCTCGAAACATGAAACGACTGAGCGGCTGCTGCTCTAGAATTAAAAAAAAGAATAACAAAGTTAATTTAAAAAAAAAAAAAAAAAGGTTGATTTTTATTGTGGAAGGCAGCTGTAGATGTTCTATATTTCAAGACAGCGCAGGATTTCTAACCACACCCCTGCGAAGATTTTCTTTTCAACACATGCTTATAAATTCATGGTCATAGTTTAAACCCGTGGTTCTCCTCTAGGACTCGGAGTCCCTGGATAAATCGGAGTCCCAAGATGTTTTAAGAGAAAAAAAAGCCCACGTCACACAAAAGTACTGCTGCTAATTCTTTTTTTCTGACTTTGATTGAACTGCTCACAACTCAGATCCACAAGGCCATAACAGAAGTTTAAACTGACCAGCACCAAATAAAGAGTTTACTTTTACTACTTGAGGTTTTACTGGTTATACATTTTTACTAAGTTCAAATCTGGAGTGGTTGTCTTTTATTAGTTTTCCCATAGTGTTCTTTTTGCTACAGCCTTTATTTAGTTGATTGAACATTTCCATATATTGTGTCACAAATGACTGGCACAAAATATCCATCCTGTGTACGTTTTTAATTAGCACCTAAATTTCACCAGGTCTCTAAAAAAAAAAAAAGGAGGACGCAGCGTTTTTGCAGAATGTGTTTTCCATTGTTGGACTTACTTGGTTCTGTAGAGGAACTGATCATTTCTGGATCCAGATGTGTGTACTACACCCAGCCCTGATCGCGTTTACACGGAGGTGAGAAGCAGCGTCTCAGTCCTCACAGCGAGGCCCTCTGAGGCGCTGAATCTCACAGTCTGGACCAAAGCAGAGGGCCACGGAGGGCCCCTGGTATGCAGACATCAAAGGGTTAAAGGTGGGGAGACGCTCAGCAGCACAGAACTTATCTCCTCTAATGACCTCCTAAGTATAAGTCAATTACTTCTGCGTCATGATCAGAAAGGAACAGACCACAGGGGGCTGTTTGAGCTCCACTGCTCCTCATTACAACCACTTCACTGCTGTTTATTGGATGAGCGGCCAGGCCTCAGGCTGGAGGGTTAAGGCATTTCTCATTCTCTCATTAACTACATTTATTAAAATCTCTACATCCTATATATAAAGCTGCAAAATGAAAGCTTTACTCTCCCTATAATAACTTTAAAAATTACCTCAAAGCAATAAAACACTCACCTGGCTGACTTGAATACACGTTACTGTATCAACATAAATGTTTGTTAAAGCAGCGCCGTCCTCCACGGCACCGCTGCTGACGACACGATGACGTCATTTAGAATCTTACTGAATTTACAATCCTTAGAAACTTAAAACAACTCTTGTTTTTCTTAAATCCTGATAAGCTCGGGAGATACCAGGTTCTCTGGTTGGCTTCAGCTCGCTCATGCACTGCATTCCACTACTTCTTCTCTAATTAGTGGATCTATTTGTAAAATTATTATCAGTAGAAGTTTGCTGATTAAGAAATATTAATCATCGTCATTATCATCACTATTATTATTGTTATCAATATAATATTCATTGCTCATCTTTATTGATATTTCCCAAATTAAGGTTCCACCTGAATAGTTAAAAATAAGAAAAAGTCCTCCATGATGTCACTTTAGACATACGCCCCCAACTCACAGTAAAGTCCACATATCTGGCAGCTTTTCCACTGTTGTGTCCACCAGAGAAACAGAAAAAGAATCCTCAGCCTGACACATTAAAAGACAATATCATGATGAATTATTGATTCAGGTTATGATTACAGACGTGTTAGTTTTAGGAAATATGTCCTGTCCTAAAGTAGAAACAGCAACACCACAATGAAGAAAGACTCTGGATTCAAGACATTTACTCTATAAAATACTTTATACTTCAGTATCAAAAGTAAAAGCCCCGTCTTATTAATATTATGTAATTGATAAATAAGTAAGCAGTATTTTTTGCATGTACTTGTAATCTTTAGTCTTCATCAGAAACACAAAACTTTAGTAGTAATCAGTGGTGGAAGAAGTAAAAGCACTAAAAATACTCTATTACAAGTTTTTTTTTACAAGTTTTACAAATTTGATCAAAGTAAAAGAAAATGTACTAAACGTTAAAATACCCATTGTACAGAACGGCACCTGCGGTGTTATCAAATGTCATATTATTGAATTATTTTTACCTCTGCCAAGGCCGAAGGCCTCGAAAGGAGATTATGTTTTCACCGGCATGGTTTGTTTGTTTGTTTGTCCGTTAGCAGGATTACTCCAAAAGTCCACTATGGATTTGAATGAAATCTTTTGGAGGGGTGGGGTGTGGCACAATGAACAATCCATTCGATTTTGGTGGCGATCTGGATCATGATCTAGATTCAGGAATATTTTTAAGGATTCGGATCAGCCTGAGCATTAAGACCACAGGGTATAACACATGCACAGTGTAGCCGATGACACGTGACCCCGCCTCCTTCGCGTGTGGATGTGTGTGCGGGAGCTGCTGGCCGTCTGCGGTGAGAAATAAAAAAACGGTAGCTGACGCGATGAGACACAACGAAGTGTAACGTTATACAGACATAACAAGGCTGCTGAATGAGAGAGGCAATAATAAGCCGACCACTTCACGGTACCGCCAGGTGTGATCTGTTTTTAAAGTCACACGTTGGCGAAGGTCTGAGCTCTCCGAGTGCCATTCTAGTTACTGATGCATTCAATAAGTCAGCAGCAGTTTGATGTTGTTGGTGGAGAAGGTGATGATTTTTACTACTTTATACACTGTTGGGTAGTTTCATATGTAACAAATCATATTTTGGTACATTACATGTTTTGGATGATAATTATTATAAAAGTAGCTGTCGTATAAATTTACAGGAGTAAAAATTGCCCTCTGAGATGTGGAGGAGTTGAAGTATACAGAAGTTTGAAATGGGAAGTAACCCAAGAATCATATTCTTTTTTTTTCTCTGAAATTAAACTCAAACCTCAAAATTTCCCAGCAGCTGGGTGAAAGTAGCCTGTGTGGATGAGAAGACGGATGATGAGGTGAGAGGAGTAACCTGCTGTGGTTCCTGTCCATCAGCGTCTGCCTCACACAAAGATACATTATTGTCTATTGTTATTCCTGCTTATCAAACCTGATTTAACAGCTCACAGGTATTTCTCTGGCTGAATGCTGTCATTCTGTCTCTGCACTGAACAGCCCCGGGCATGTTTCTGGCTACAGGAAACACCCACTCTCACACACACACACACACACACACAATGCTTTTTGTCTGTCTATCGTGCGCCTTTATGTGCGTCTTAATGCTGCCAAATGTCTTGGGTTCTCTTTCACTGACACATACCACACAAACACACTTTAAAGGAACATACAAGAGTTTTTTTTTTGTTTTTTTTAGTGTTTGGTAGAAGAAAAATGATAAGAATATAATTTGTCAGTCAAAGAGGCATTGTTATACATTTTTACATGATATATATACTGAGCATTATTTTAATAGGTGGCTTTCATCCTAAGTAAACATGGAAGGAGGTTGGGTTGGTGGATGGGTGTGTAATGCCTTTGACTGTCATGCAGGAACTTTGAGTTAACATCCCATTACAGAGCAGCAACTAATGTTGGGCTCTGTATCGATAATCATGAACTTTCTCTATAGTTGCCATCTGGAAATATTGCATTGAGTGAAAATTTCAAAAACGTTGGCAATGCATTGGACTTGGACGAGGAGTTCCTGTAACAATGAGGTGTGCTTGCAGATGGCTTTAGCTTTTAGAGCCTTGTGTAGTGTGGATCCAACAGCAAGGACCTTTCACATGCACAGACTTAATGAGCTGATAATGAGGGCCCCCTTCAACAGCCTTATCTGCAAGCTGGACTGGATGTTTATTGGCTCCTGATAGAAGTGTGTGTTGTTGTATGGGGGTGTGGAGAAGCACGAGGGTCCTCGTAGGTGGGGGGTGGGTAGTGGGTAGATCAGAAGCTGTGAATTTTTGAGAAAGTTGTTCAGTGGCGCATGAAGCCAAAATGGCTCGACCTCCGCCTGGAAAAGTCCCCGGATCCTCTGCATCCATTGGGCCCATGGAGCATGCGCAGTAACGTCCGCTCGGTCACTTGACTCGGTCACGGGGTCACAACCGTGCTAACTCCGCCTCCCAGCCCTCGCTCCAGCCTCGGTCTGGGTCTCATTCACATGAACGGAGGAAGGGAAATAACTCTGGATTCAGCTATTAGTGCATTTTACAACTTTTAGGACCTAATAATTTAAATAATGACTATTAGAGTGTTTGTAATGGGGAGTTGATTCACCTAAAAAAAAAAATTATCCGCTGAGTTAGAAACATATCTTTCCCAATGTAAGTCTATGGGAAAAAGTCTTTTTGGGCCCAATGGCATCACGTGACAGACACGGAAGTTGTAGTACCGCTGTTTGGCCACAACGAAAGTTGGGATCAACGACCGGCGGTCTTCCCTGGGGACTTGGTTTATACCAAAACAGCCCTGAGCTGGCCTGTGTCGCAAACCTATGTGAGATCAGAACCTAGCGCATACTTTCTCATCTAACGTGTGAGTGAGTCCACTGCAGGAGGTCTACTGAGAGCGAGCTGAGTGTGGGAGAATGGGAGAATGGCTGGATCTCAGATTCCCTCCAACAATGCTCATTAAATATGCAAGTGTCTAAAAATATAAGGCTAAAACATAAACATAAATAAAATATGAAATAAAGTAATATAAATTTGTGGTAGACAGTAATTGAAAATGAATAAACTGAATGTAGCCTGAACGGTTACAAGTATGTGTCATGTGATTGATCTGTTACCATTATTAAAAAAATAAATCACATACCAATTTCAGAAAATGATCGGTATCGGTAAAATTGGAACAAAAAGTATCGATCATATCGAATTGAAAAAGTCTGGTTTCACCCATCCCTAGTTTCCGTGTTCACCCTGTGCATGACGTAAATCACACCCTAGTGGGGACACGCTCATGTGATTGGCTGGAAAGGAGGGAGATATCTGATTGGCTACAGCTGTTGAAGTTTGTAAATGCAGGTTCATTAATACAGTTCAATAGAGTTTGTATATAAATGTAACAACATCCAAATATGTTTTTGATGAAAATTGCAAATATTTTTTAATGCATATATTTGTTGATTTCGATTACATTTATTTAAAACAGGAAATATTTGTGTGTGCATCAGAAATATATTGGGTGAACATTTTTTTTCATTTCAGACTTCCGTAATATATTGTGATATGAAGCCAATAGATTAAATCCACACCCAGTGCCACTCTGAAATCCCCATGATCTGTCCCAATCACATCAAAAAAGAAAATACAGATACCACACTCATATAATAAATGGTCGACATATCAGTAATATATATCAGTGCCGAGTTTTATTTCCTAAGGTGGGACGGTCATGTCCAAAATGTGGGACACTGAAAAGTCTGTTAAAAGGCCTCAGTCACCTTAATTAATGTCGGAAACACTCGAGGCTAAATGTTCAATCCCATGTTCAGTAATTTTACCTCTTACAATGTTATTACAAAACCTAGGCCTATAGGTGTGGATGTGACATGGAGAATCTAACAAAATCAAACAAACAATAGATTATAATAGTTTGAAAGCCTTTAGGCCTATTAGAAAGATATCAAATAGCCTATATTATCAAATCTGTTATGCAAAGAAAGCATTATTAAATGCACAGCTAAAAATGTATGAATTTGCTGTGAATTAAAAAGTTAAAATGTTAAACCTTTAACATTTTATTCATTTCACTAACCGTAACAGGCAGAGGGCCTATTAGAAGCCAATACACCAAACCTGGAGGCAACACAGAAAACCTGAACCTGCGTAAAACCACTGCTTACCACATTGCATTATGGGTAATGATTGAATAACCTGTAATGCACAGGCATAAAAACAACAACATGCAAAAGTCAGAAAAATACTATAATATAAATATAATTTTAACAGAAATACAGACACCCCCCCACCCCCAAATTATTGAATATAATTTTCCCTTCACCTTAAATATCTAAAATAATGCATTAGAAAACAAAAAACATATTAATAATCATTGTTTTTGCACAATCCATGCTGTCCTGCTTTAGTCAAATCACCCTGTCCCGTATTTTAACCATATTTCCTGAAGTGGAATAATGAAAAATTTGATTGAAATAACAAATATAGAGTAAATTTACACCATATTATAATAGTTGTTGATGAACAAACACATCATAAACATATCCTAATAAAAACTAGCAGGATCGTTTTATTTATAAGACATTTATACCATTAACATTGAGTTTGTCTGAACACTACGTCACTGACCTTTAGGTGGTCTTCAAACAGGGTGCTTCCTGTTGATTGGACATTTGAGATGTCATGTGGTTTAGCACAACTTATGTTAAACAATAGTTTTATTGACTTTTATTTGTTTGAGGAAGACCTAGACCCACTGGAACATTACGGCAACTCACACTTTGTGAAACTTTTTTTTTAATATGTGGATTTTTTTCACATTTATATACAACAATAACTACTTTTTGTGCTTTGGAAAATATTTTTGCGGAGAGAGTCTTTTATATATAAATCACAAAATACATTTGTGAATTGTTTTGTGTGCATTAATTAGTATTGAGACTGATCTGTATCTTGTATAAATTTAGCTGCAGTTATACTATACTGTATGTATGTGTGTGTGCAGTGTTTTGCAGTAGAAACTTGTGATCAAACCTCTTGGTCATCTTATTTGCTCTCTTCAATGACTTGACTTGTGAAAGCATTAGAAATAAATCCATGTGAGTCAACCCAAAGGTTGCATATTTTCATCTGCCGATGTTTTCTGTGTCTCCCAGACTGCCTGTTGGATTCTGTGTAGCAGCCATGGGCAGCAAGACTCTGCCAGCACCGGTCCCTCTCCACCCGTCCCTCCAGCTGGCTAACTACGCCCTCCTCCAGAGCTCCACGGGCCTCCAGCTGCCATCGGATCATTTTCACAGCATCTACAGCTTCAGTGCCCTACACGCCATCCACCTCCACCAGTGGACCCTTGGCTACCCACCTATGGCCCTGCCCCGCTGCACCGTCTCCAAGCTGCCTGCCCAGTTCTCCTCCATGGCCTCCCTCCCCATGTTCCCTCACCTCCTGCAGCCCAAGCACGACTCAGAGGGGCTGCTGCTGCAGAGCTCCAAGAACAAGCCCCGCTTTGACTTTGCCAACCTGGCAGCAGCAGCCACCCAGGAAGATCACCTGAAGGCGGAAGACCTGAGCATGGCGGGTGCTGCCGCCGCTGCCGCAGCTGCAGCACAGAATTCATCTCACCACCCGACCTCAGCCGGCCTGGGATGCCTCCTGGATGTGACCAAACTCTCCTCGCCGGAGCGCAAGTCAAACCGAGGCCGACTGCCCTCCAAGACCAAGAAAGAGTTTGTCTGCAAATTCTGTGGCCGTCATTTCACCAAATCCTACAACCTTTTGATCCACGAGAGGACGCACACGGACGAGAGGCCATATACCTGCGATATCTGCCACAAGGCCTTCAGAAGACAGGACCACCTCCGGGACCACAGGTGAGCACCGTGCTTTATCGAGGCCTGTCAAGTCAAATTACATACAGGACACTGAAACTGTGAATCTGACCAGCGTGCCCTCTTCAGGCAGTAGTTATCTAGGTGTGGTAATAGGCTCTCACTTCTCTCTTGCGCTCTTTTTTCAGTCTTCATACAGCTAATTCTGGGCCGTTTCCTCCATAACTACATCACTCCTCTCTAGCTTCCATACAATTTTTGCGAAAAAAAACAGCAAATATGTGTGCTAATTCTCCAGTCCAGGGAGAAACACACCAGATTGATGCATCTAACTTAAATATGTAGGCTACAAAATGTTCTTTCTAAATATATGTTTCCAAAGTCTATGAGTAATCGTGTTATATAATTATGATCTCAATGTTGACCAAAATAATTGTGATTATGATTTTTTTGTCATAATCGAGCAGCCCTATCTCACACAGCACATTATTGCCTCCTCTTTTACGAAACACAGTAACTACACCACTTTTAGAAAGTGGTGGTAATGAGAAATAATGAAAGAATCAGTTCAGAAACAGAAATGTAATGTTCTATATACCGCTTAGTACTGGCTCAAATCAAACACTTTCACACAAATATTGGCTACCTCTAGTTCTGAAAAGTGAAGCCAATGCTGAAGTGCTCTAAACTTGCATTCTTTCTAACAGCCAGCAGGGGGCGACTCCTCTGGTTGCTAAACGAAGTCTGATTGTATAGAAGTCTATGAGAAGATGAGTCTACTTCTCACTTGATTCATGACCTCAGTAAACATTGTAAACATGAGTTTATGGTCTCAATCACTAGTTTTAAGTCTTCTTCAATACAGCATGATGTTCATTTAGTAAATGATGGTCCCGTTTGGAGTCAGATAGACCATAAAGCAGGGTATGCTTTAGGGCGGGGGCTACCTTGTGATTGACATGTCGCCACCACGGCGTTGTCCATTTTTGGGAGTTGTTGTGACGGCCAAACTGACAAACTCAAGGCTTCAAAACTGAACTCCACAAACCAACGGTGACTACGTCCACTTCTTATATACAGTCTATGAGTTACATGTAAAACAGAAGAAAATGTTATTTTATGTGTGAACAGTGCGTGTGAAACGCGAGGCGTGCCACAGCCTGTGTAGATAGCTGGATTGATGAAAACAGAAGCGCAACTGTCGCATCAGACGCATGATGCTGCTGAAACGCCGCCTGTATAGACATGCAGCAAAGCTTCATGGAGAAAGGTTTAGTTTTAAGATGCCAATTGTGCAAAGAATACAATGATTCTACCAAAGTAAATGGAAATCAACATTATACATTTGATTACCAGCATACCTTAGCTTGACTTTATGATTCATTACGAATACGTCATCAATCAACATTGTATCAGCAATAACCTGACATGCAGCAGCAGGTTAATGAGCTTGGATCAGGGTGAAAAAAAATACTCCATTAAGCAGAGCAGGTTTAAAGATGTAGGTGTGGTTCATGGGACTGTTTAAAGCAATCACAATAATAACACATAATAACACGTGTCATTTTGTTCAACTTTGCTGAATCTAAATGACAGAAAAGTAGTTTACATTGGATGATTTTACTTTATTATTTCACCTAAATGCTATGAAGCGATTTGAGTAGTCGGTGTGTGACAAGGTTGGTCACCATATCTGGTATTGCAGCTTTTTATACGGACTTCAGGTAGTGTTGGAAATCTCTATGATTTAAGAATTACTAATTGAGCACATATAAATGACAGAACAAATATATGGCAGGCAAAGTTGGAATTTTATTATCCCCAAGTTGTCAAGATGTAACACTTCAGGCCACAGATCAATACAGTGTTATCACCCAACATATACAATCAAACTGTCTAATGCACGGTTCAGACTACACGATGTCAACGCGATTAAAGCCCGACACGGCCGTCGTAGGGTGTCGACTCGGATCGGGAACGATAAATGAGTGTCGTGTGCCTCCCAACGTCCCGACAGAAAGTCTAGCATGTTTGATTTTTTTTTTTTTTTGCTTTCCACGACGTGTTCCGTCATGGCCATGAATTTGACCGGCTGAGCACAAACGCACACAGCTGTAAACAGAAGCACATGGCTACTTATTATGCAGAATGATGTCATCGGACCATCCCGACCTCGCAGTAGGATATTCAATCTGGGTTGTGTCGGAGTAAAAAACACCACCGCCGTTGCGTCTTTGCGCATGGAACATCCAGTTGCGCGCCCGCTTTCGCTTCTCCCTGTGAATTATAGTTTTATTGTTTTCCCCTGGAGCCTCGTGGGCCCCTTTACATGGTCGAGCCCGGGGGTTTGAGACCTGGTAAACCCCGTATATTAAGACGGCGGTGCCGGGAGAGTGTGTACTGTCGGAACAGGCCAAGTCACAACAAGAATTTATGACTCTCAATCGTCTAATCTGACATAGTGACCATCGTAACCGTCAAAAATATTGTGTAGTCGGATCCTGGCATAAAGGTATACACAGACAGAAAAGTAAGACATTTTTTGCTTCACATTATTTGCTCTTTAGTGCAGTCTGTGTTGATTTGCCCCAAACAAACAAATACCAACTGTACAGATGTTAGCTGTAGGCTAGCTAGTAATAGACACCCTCTGTGTGTGTTTGTGTTCAGCTCAACCTGATCTTCTTTTATTTCCCTCCAGTCTCTCTCCTTTTCCATCTCATCCCTGTTTGTTTATCAAGCAGCAAAAAGGCTTCTACAGAGCCTCCCACCATCGCAAATCTCAAAACTCATGTGGGATTTGTCTGGTAGTGTTTGTTCCTAAACTTAACCAAACAATTGCATGAAATTATGGGTGGGCGGTACATGGATTTTGCAATACCGTCATTACCTTGATAAACACACGCACAATTTGGCTTAGCACACGCACACGAGGGAGATACAACATCCGATAAACTACGTCACACCAACACAAGTTGTCTATGATTACGTACAGGCTTCCGTCATGGAACCTTTTGCTTTTCATTTCAGCGCCCATGTTGACAGTTTAGAGCAGCCACACAGCTGCTGAACTGCTGCGTCTCATATGTGTGTGACGTCCACAGCGTCGCTGCCTCTGCGAGCCCTCAACAGATCATTTTTCACTGTCTATTTTTGCTGAGAACAACGCGCATCACGCAGAAAAAAATAGTCGACACAAGCAGCTGAGCCACGTTGCTCGCAGTCCATGTGTCTTCTGTACAGTGCTGGTCCGACAGCGTCTATGCTGCATATTTTCAAACTCTTTCTTCATGTGGGTTTCTTCAAAGATGTAAATTATAAATGTAATTCCCAGTACGGCTGTGGTGAAAATAGATGAAAAAACTTTGAAATAATAAAATGGTAAATCATTTATGTGAAAAAAACATATTTTTTCCAAATAATCTTTATTGCTGAGATCCGTGTTGCTCAGCAACAGTTCACTTACAACTGAAAACAACAGCATGGCTGTTACTGTCAACTCTGAATGAATCACATTACATTTATATTATGGGGCAGGCTCCTCCTCCCAAAACACATGAAGGCCTACACCTCATTTTCAACCTTATTGTCCACACAAATGCAACTTTATCGCCTCCGATAAAGTGCAGCTCACATCCACTTCCCCAAACTGGGAAGCATCCTTGCACATATGACTCGAAGCAACCTATTCCATTATGACTTTATCTCACAGCTTTTTTCCTCATTATATTATGGCTTAATTCTCCAAAGCCTACGCCTCTGACCCATCCTGCTCATCACCTCCAGCTCCTTCCCTCAGGGAGGCGCTACAGGTTACTGTCCACTGAGACTAAATGCTTCACAAACAGCTTTTTTCCATTAGACATCAGGACAGTGAACTCCTCCCTCCTCACACACCACTAACATACATTACTACCATGATTGTCTGATGCTGTCCATTTTGTATTTGTATTTGTGTGTCTGTCTGTAGAGAATAACATGCTGTATCAAAAACAAATTCCACCGGTCGTGTGGCTCATAAACAATCTAATCGAATGTAATCTATGATAATGTTCTGAAATCTGACATTTATTCCTCCTAAATACTAACTGGCTGCTCTGTTGTGTTCCCCATGCAGGTACATTCATTCCAAAGAAAAGCCCTTCAAGTGTCAGGAGTGTGGGAAGGGCTTCTGTCAGTCCAGGACTCTGGCTGTCCACAAAACATTACACATGCAGGTCAAGGAACTAAAGCCAGCCAAGATCAAGTGATTCTCTCTGCCAGCAAGGAAGGGACGGGGACACTGGAAAAAACACGACCAAAGACAACAACAGTCAAAGAACAACCAAAGACTTCTTCATCTCAGCTGTTGGAGGCAGAGCGCTCTGCTTCCGTGGGAATACTCCTCAAGGATGAACTATTTCACCATTTCACCAGCCAGTTCTTAAAGGAAAAAATGCAGAATTGCTGTAAGCCTTAGTGAAGTGTATGCTTAGATATCAAAGCCTGACTTGGCAGTGGATGTGTGGAATGTGAAAAAAAAAAGCCCTTGTGGCTGCTCAGTGCAAATACTTTGCTCAGAAGTTTCTAATCCAAAGTCTATAAAAGGGACACAACTCTTATGCAATTTTTTTTTCACAAAAACTGAGAATGATCAAAGTCATGTTAACACATTTTCCTCCTTTTCAATATCCAACACGTTCTCATCCCAACTCGTCGCATACTGAAGCTTTGTCGGACCCCTTGGCGTCACTTTTCTCTGACGGTAAACGTGCTTAATCTTGTGAATTACCAAAAACACTTGCTTAGGTTTAGGCAACAAAACCACTATAGTTAGGTTTAGGAAAAAACAACATGGTTGGGCTTAAAATCACTACGTTTGTACACTGAAAATGTGACTGGACGTTGTGAACACGGACACAAACGAAAAGGTGATTGTAACGTGAAAGTGAAACGTAACGCATGGGACGCACACCTCCCCTCCCACCGTCCTGTGTGTGTCTTTTGCTCTTTAAACAGCACTTTCTCTGTGCGTTTTCTGTTGCCGCAGATGAGTTTACATTGTAGTTAATGGAAAGCGCAGCGCATCGCATACCGCCACATACAAGGGTGCCTCGTGTGGCGGTATCGAACACCGACAGCCGCGACAAAGCCTCGGTATTTGACGCCCTGTGAATGAGAACGGGCTGCAATATCACATCGCAATGTTATTTTTGTACAGATGCATTATATCAAAAATGTATTTTTGCACTTTAACCTGATTATTGATTATTTACATATATCACTGGATTTCTTAAACTTATTTTTCAAAATGAATAATCATTTCTAAATAAAATATTTTACTTGAAGTGGTTGGCTGTGTGTCTGAGTTTGTGTGTTTGAGTGACATGTTGCGTTTGGGGGTAAGAATAGGGTGATTGTTAGTGGCTATAATTCAGTGCGCAGCGTACTGTTTTCATCATGATCATGACAGTGATGATGAGGAGGATGATCACACTGATTACCAGTGATGATGGCTCGCTGCCATTGGTGTTTGAGTGTACGTGAATGGGTGAATAACTGACCAAGAGTTTGCAAAGCATTTTGGATAAAAACACTATATAAATGTAGCCATTTCTGATAGTGACAAGGTTACAGACCAGCTGCTTACTCCCCACATACTCCTTTATCTAAAAATGGACATTTCACTAGACTTTTTAACTCTACGTCAAATTTAGATATTTTAAAGGAGGACTAGTCACAAAAGCAGCAGTCACATATGAACTGATAATACGAGACTCTATGGCATCTTTCAGATTTATTTTCAGCATCCGGCCCTGCACCACCAGGTTCAGGGACAGCTTCATACCACAACTCGTGAGCTCTTGACACGTTACCATCATCTCTGTAAAGGTTCTCATTTGTCCATGTCACTGGATATCTTGTAGTCTCACATCCAAGAGGCTTCATCAATATGGAACTGATTGATGAAAAAGAAGGACTCCATGTGTCTCATGTAAAACTAGAAGGTTCCTCTGCTTTAAGAAGACAAGGAGAGTAGTCTTTTTAAAAATGACATTATGCGCTGAATTTATTACATTCAACATTTTTTTGATAAGTTTATAATGTAATAATGTTCTCATAATGTAATAACTTATTACTTTATGAACAAAACTGTTTTATGACATTATGATCTGGGGAGATGATAGTGGGAAGGACAGGTTCCAAACACAAAGCCAATAATTTGGATGGAAGATTTAGGTCTACGGACAGCAAACCCTAACCCTAACCCTAACTTGGACAGGATAAAGGATCTTTATTCTTCTTCAATAATAACGAAATTGAGGCTTGGATATGTGGACATACAGATTTTAAGAAAAGGTTGTCTAAGTGAACAGGTGTGGCTGAGCTTGTTTCACTTATCATAGTGCACTCATATGCTGAAATGAGAATAGAAATGTAAACAATTAGTGTGTGTGTGTGTTGGCATATTTAGTGTGTCATGCAGGTCCAGGGGAAGGAGGTGAGCTGAGCGGATGGTTGGTCTGTTGCTCACCATTTCTCTCGTAGCCAGGAACTCATCAGTCTGTCATCAACTCCCTGAGTAGCCAGGGACACACACACACTGACACAGACACACACAGCTGGGCTGGGAAGCTTGAGATGGCAGGGGATGGTGTACGTGACATCAGGCTTGTCGAGATTGTGGCAGAAGGCGTTCTACTTGTGCTCCATGGCCTCCTGTCCTCAGGCTGCTGGCAGCATCACAGGCCTTAACAACAGTCCAGAGACAGTAGGGGTCAAAGAGCACTGCTTCCAGACACCGGCAGGACAAACATGTCGCTTTCTGAAGGTTCTGCAGGCTCCAAGGTTGCTGGTGGGCACCAGTGGTCATGTTTTAATGTACGGTCAGGGGTTGAGAGTGTATTCTTTCTATGACTGTTTTACCCTGAACCACAGTCTGTGCTTGCTCAGGTCTTCTACTCCCTTTATTTACACACTTATGACATAGTCTCTGCATGTCTTAGCTATATATATACTGTATATATATATATATATATATATATATATATATATATATATATATATATATAGTTTTTTTCAGTATACATTTGGCTGCTTAGATTATGCATTTGGTGTGTGAACTCTATATATGATGATCCATGTAACACTGGGACAATGTCGGTTTGCCAGGAGTAATAACAGCCATGTTGACAGGACATTTTGAGTGTAAAAGTGTAAAACAAAACAGCTCATTTTTCATTATGTCACTCCATGATTTAAATTTTGGCCATACCAATATAAACAACAAATATAACAAATATGGGATAGGTTCACATTATATCAAGTCTGTTCCAGGGATTTTCTCATTTACATTAAAATTGAGGATGTCTTTGGGGCTAGTATGGATGGGAGGAAAGAGCAGGGCTTTCACTGTACATATTGGCCTGTGAGTGTTGTTTCAAAACATTTATTACACGCCTGTGTTGAATACTCGATTCTGATTGGTCAATCACGGCGTTCTGGTCGGCGGTCTGTAATTTCTCTATAACAGACTGCTGCTATGGGCGCAGCTCTGATGTCGGACTCTGGTGGACCGTTTTTGTGTCAAAATATTGATTTCTTCAGTAAGTAGCCGTGTAATAAGCGGGATAATGTACAGCGAGCAGGTCATTGTTGTGAAAGAAACCCCTTCAGGGTGATGAGAGACCCCTCTGCTTCGCATAAGGGTGCGGCATCGCCCTGTCGGGGATTCTTTCACAACATTATCTCTTACATAATATTTGGGGAAAAAGTGAATCTGTCCTTTAACGTCTCACTATACTTGAAACAAAGTAGTTTGTACAAAGTCTTATCAACCAGGTGGAAAGAGATGTGATGAACTGCACACACAATACTGACATAGTCTCTCCTAGAGGGCATTCATGGTGTTGCTGTGTGAAGTTGTTTTCCACTCCACTAAACTACGTAGAAAGTACTTTGAACAAAAGTTGTCATCATCTGTTTACATTTTTCTATGACAGAATTGAATTAGAACAACCAACACTCAAACTACATTGTCTTTTGCCAGTGTAGTGGCAACGTGAGAGAATAATGCCCTACCAGAGTTGAGTATGTAAATTGTAGCCAACACAAACATGGCCAAAAGCTTCAAGTTCGTGAGAGACGAGAGACAACCTAGTTCTTTGTATGTGTATGTGTGAACACACTGGACACTACATGCAAACCATTGTTGTGATTTAAGTAGCATCAAGCAGCAATAGTAGTCTAACTAGGGATGTTAATAATAAACCGTTTAACCGTTAACATTAAGCATTTTAACCGATTAACGTTATCGGTTAAAACAGTAAAAATTAATATTAATAATGAATTAAAAAGCTGAGAAAAACTCAGAGGAGTGGCTCTCTTTAAGGAGAAAAGATGGTCCACCTTAAAAGGTGGAGCCGGAGTTACAGATGCAGGAAGTTGTAGCCCCGTAGCATTTATCCACCGACAAATAAACTGTACACACTGTCTGCTACACCTACGTTCACAGCTATAACGCCACCGACAAAAGACACACGGTCTTTTGGACTCTTGCAAAAGTTACGCCACAATGACAAAGCGGCGGCGAGCACAAAGCTACCAGCAGAGCTACAGATGCTAACGTAGCACAAAAACACACTCTGTTTGGCGGACAATCGCTATCGTTAATCTGGGCAGACAGAGTGTCGTTACGCCAGGCAGACACACAGCGGACAACCTGCTAAACTAAACTAAATGTACGGTGGAGACTTTTACTGGGAACGTGGCTGCATGTCCACGACGCTAAGTTAACGTTCCCGGACTGGTGAACTGGAGACTGTCTGTTGTACTCATACACTGCAGCTGGCGCACCGCTACATAAGAGGCAAAAATCTTGTCGGTTAACGGTTAATAATCGGTTAACAAGGGTCGGTTTTTCAAAATTAGCATCCATAAGTCTAACTGCAATCAATGAGCCGCAGCCTGTAAAGGCCTGCTACGGACCACATAGAGGCCCGCTACAGACCACACAGAGCGCTATGGCTTGTTTATTCAAAATTTGTTAATACTGAACGTGTTGCGTGTCCAACTTGCACCAACTTCAACACGGCACGTCCTTGGGTCCCCTGTAATACACACGCCAAGTGTGAAGTAGATCGGATGAACGGTTCTCAAGGTATGTGAAGAACATATAGACAAGAGATACCTTGCTTTATAGTTAGATATCAGGCATTACACAATATTCCACATATTCTTTACACGCACTGCACGAGCAAACCCTGTGTGGCTGAAACTACAGCAAGTAAGACGATAGTAGGCTATATGATAGTAAGTACTTATTGAAATAGATGTTTTTATTTTATAAGCTCTCTCTCTCTGGCCTTGGCTTTACCTCCATGTCCTCTGGACCTAGGGGAAATGTCATTCACTGCTACTGTCCTAACTGAATGATTTAGGAAGGGCTTGGCGGAGGGCAAGGAGGGGGTAAAGTGATGCTTCACACAGTAGACGTTGATCTGGGCCACTGACACGTTTACGGTTTCCGACTGGCAGGGTGAGTCAGAGGGTGGCAGGATGGACGCACAGTGAACTAACAGATACAGAGCCGACAGGGACCGGCTGTTCCCCCCCCATGTCTTCCTCCGGTGAGGGAGGAAAAAGGAAGGAAAACCCCCACCCCCCCTCCTTTCCAGCTATTATAGAGCAGGATCAGAGCAGGCCAGGAAGGTGAAAGCAGGTTTTGACGAAAATCACTTCCACGTGGCTGATGGCCTCTTCACCCTACAGCAGGGGTACACAGACATGATGCCACAGGGATGAGAACAACAGCTGCAACTAGTGGGGACCATCAACATTGATTGAATAGGTGATAATGATAATGATACAGCCCACATGAGCATTACATGGGGCACATTGGTTGCTAAGGTCTTAGCATGTCAATAATGTAACTGCTGCCTAGGGATCAGAGGGGATGGTATTGTCAGTTGTCCATTTGGCAGTCAGTCAACACACACAAATGGAATTTGGTATTAACCGATAACCGACCCTCGTTAACCAATTATTAACCGTTGACTGACAAGATTTGTGCCTCGCACGCAGCGGTGCACCAGCTGCAGAGTCCCCAATTCACCGTACGGGAGCGTATGCTGCGTTCACTGTCTCCAGTTCACCGTTCGGGAGCATTAACTTAGCAGATAGATGACTTAGATGCTGCGTGTAGTGTCGTGGACATGCAGCCATTTTCCCGGTAAAAGTCTCCACCGCACATTTAGTTTAGCAGGTTGTCTGCTGTCTGTCTGCCCGGATTAACGATAGGGATTGTCCAACAAACAGTGTGTGTGTTTGTGCTACGTTAGCAGCTGTAGCTC
Source organism: Sebastiscus albofasciatus (assembly GCA_916701655.1). Classification (NCBI taxonomy): domain Eukaryota; kingdom Metazoa; phylum Chordata; class Actinopteri; order Perciformes; family Sebastidae; genus Sebastiscus; species Sebastiscus albofasciatus. The sequence goes on from CAKAOI010012734.1 coordinate 59,209, forward strand.
TGCTGGTAGCTTCGTGCTCACATACATACGGTCTGTCAGCGCAGCGAAAATGTCAGCGAGTTTCCAACAGACGTGGCGTTATAGCTGTGAACGTAGGTGAAGCAGACAGTGTGTGTACAGTTTATTTGTCGGTGAATAAATGCTATGAGGCTACAACTCCTCAGCTATAAGTGAGCTATAGGCGGGAGCCGACTTCCTGTATCTGTAACTCCGACTCAGACTGTCTCAAGGTGGGCTCTTAAGGTGAATCAGCTTTTCTCCTCTAAGAGACGAGTTTTTCTCAGCTATTTAATTAATTATTAACATTTCTTTTAACCGATTAAATCGATAGCGTTAATCGGTTAAGTCACCAGCCGCCACTGATACAGAGGTTAAGGCCATAACATTTGGAATTAGAGGTGTATTGTGGTTATGAAATAGAATTTCTCATCATCTGAATTTACATCATTATTAAATAGCATTTTGTGTCAGATCAGCTCATTGACAATATTACATATTACTTCTTATGTATCATTGACTCCTATATGGGTCATATATGAGCAGTAAGTTTAGTCAGTTAGCTCAGTCAGCTAGGAAACAGTTCCCCCTGGCATTTAGGTGGTGTAAATATTTAGTAACTAATCACTACGTAAGAACTAGTTTATGTGGTCCACAACTGTTTAAATTTAATATTGACATTTAAATTTCGAATGAAACAGCATGACCGTCTCCAAGTAAACAACTGATCAAACTCAAGCCACTGAAGAGACTGTGTGATATGGTTGAAAGCTCTAGAAAAAGGCTAGAAAGTGGACCTTGAAATGGTAGTTTTGCCAACTAGTATTTCCAATGTCAAGAATACATTTCCATGCTTAACCAAGTAGCTAGTCTTTTTTCAACTGAAGTAATTGTCGTCCCTGAAGCACAGGTTGTGTGCCTAACCCAAACCAAATCAGAACAGTTGCAGATCAAGAAATCATTTTTTTAGGATGATTTGTAAAGTCATCTATCATCATGTTTAAAGTAGTTCATTTGTAGGACGAAGGAGAGAAAAAATAAGCTATCCTGCTTTGCCCCTTAATGTGAAGTTCAGAGTTAATAAACTCAAAATTAGGTTAGGTCTCTGAAATTGCTTTGTAATTGAGGTGATTCCAGACTGGTAAAGACCCAGACATCATCTCTGCAATGTAATTATGAGAATAAATAACATTCAATGTAAAGGGAGTTAGGTCAAACATTTGAATTGAATGTAATGGCCTATTTAAGCAGGCTGAGGACATGGGAATGTTGTGAGCAGGATGAAGAGAGAATAACCCAGATGGAATGAGTATAAATAAGCATATCAAAATACAGAACAGCCTGTTTTATACCTTCTAACCTTTGAAATAACTCAGAGCCATTTAGCTATCCCCATGGAACCATTAGTGTTTTCTGCAGTGGGCCACACTATTACAATAAAGATCAAGAGAAACCTCACTGCAGGGAAATGGTAAAGTGCCCAGTGTTCTGGTTCCTCAAGCGATATTTATAAAGCTCATAAATTTATCCCCAATTTAACGCTCTGCATCAGGTTCTGATCCTCTCGCAACTCTCATTATGCACAGCTCCATAGCAAATATATCGTCAGGTCTGACACACTTTTTTAGTCCATAAAATATACATTTATTGCTGTTTAACAAGTTTGTGATCTAATTGAATGCAACTAGCCCTAAAATAATTTATAAATCATTTCAGTATGCCTAAGGCTCGAAAAACGTGAGTCAGTGCCAGAGGGTTGACGGGCAGTTCCTTTCGTGCAACAGTCAAGAACTGTGCAGCAGGAACTCCCTGCTGCTATTTGTTGTGCACTTTAAAGGGACTGTTTGTAAGAATCAGAAATTGCTTGTTAACAGCGACACCTGTGGCCGTTAAGTCAACAAAAGTCAGCAACCTGTTGCTCGCGCTCACTCTACATAGACATGAATGAGCATCGCTCAAAACAATGAGGCGACACACGTCAGCTAAAACCACAATATCACTCTATATTTCAGCTGCTTGGCAGTAATGTTAGCTGACCAGACGAAGGTCTCTCCATGAATCACTGTTGATCCTAGTGTCGACTTTTCCTGCCTCAGCCTCTCGACCGCGGTCGGCGGGAACAGTGGAGTCACTGGAGTTTTGGTCGGAGATGATAACGTTTCTCGCTGCGGAGCCCTGTCACTTCACAAGACACAGGAAACCTCTGTTGGTCTGGAGGAGCTGCAGCATCCGCTGAACATTCACTAGATATTCTCAGAGCTAAACTAACTCTTCTGCAGTGTGTAGTGTGAGCGCATGCACATGAGGTGGAGCGAAAGAGCAAGAACGAGCACGGTGTGTGAGTGAAGGCAAGCAGGCAGAGGAGCAGAGTACAGCAGAGACTCCGGCCATGGAGACCGAAGCTACAGTCTCTTCCGCGTCCTCCGACCGCGGCCAACACTGTTTTGCAAGACGGGCTTCACTAGATATAACTTTGCGGTTTTGGTGCTTCTGTGTAGTTTGTGTTGGAGTCTTGTCTGAACAGCGTAGCCTCAGGCGAGCACGCATGGCACACCGACCCGGATTGATTTATGCGTGTAAGAAGTTACAAACAGTCCCTTTAACATTTTATAGTTAGTTAATCATCACATACAGGTCAATGCCATCATATGTTATGAATGTCTTATACAGTGTGCTCTGTTCCCGTGGCATATACCAATACTAACCTTGAATATTTCCTGTGAAGTTGGTAACATGACCTTTAGGATATTTTTTAAGGAATGGGGGAAATGGAGAATGTTACAAAAATATAAATTTTAGTTAGAGTTTAGCTAGTTACAAGTAGTTGTTGATTTTGAGAGGAATTTCCTTGAAAAAGAACTCAGTTTGAGTAATCAAATTTACAGAAAATATAGTTTAACAGTGAACTCAGTACGAAAAATACAAATATATATATTTCTTAATGTGTTGGCTTAAATGTATTTATATTAATTAGTTTATTTTTTATTTAACCAGATGAAAAAATAACAAAAAAAACAGTTAAGTTAACATCTCTTAAAGGTGATCTGGCCAAGAAGGCAGCAAGTTGTAGTTTGGGTACACGTCATAGAATAAAATATAAAACAAAACATTACAAATGGTACAGAGTAAACACTTTATGTCCATGCATCAACAGAAAAGATTAAATATACACATGATTAAATTGTTATGTATTGTAACAAGAACAATTTATGGTAAAAAAACAAACTAAAAAACTTCAATTAATCAGCACAGACTCAAATATCAGTGAAAGTAAGGACAGATTTCAGTGAATTCATAGTTTTTTAATTCATAGTTTTCTGAAGGGGTTACAGTTTAGGCATAGAGCCACTGATCTAGACGTTACCGGGATGTAACTCCAGTTATCTGTATCACAAAGTACATGAGTGCATGTAAATACAGTTACTATGGCGAAGCATGATGTGGCCTGAGCTCATAATTTTTGCTATTTTAAATGCTATTGGGTAGTTTAATCCACTGGTACAGTGCCCGTTCTAAACATGCCTGTTCAGAAGGAGCCCCAGGGGCAGACTTTACCGTTAAGCCTGTCAGCAGCGCGTGGCGGCTGCGGAACCTGTTGTTTCTTATTTCGGCATCCATATTAACAGGTTAGAGCACAGCCTGAGTGAGACGCAGCTCAGCTGGATTCTAGAGATTTGAGGTCTCGCCTATTTTTACCGCGTGCTGCGCGGTTGAGTGAAAGTGATCGTTTTACTGTATATTGACATCATACCAGCAACATTACTACAGTTTCAATGCCTAGATATCTGTAGAATATGGCACAGACATGAAAAAAAGTAAATATTTATTTTTAAGTCAACACTTCCTGCTTTCGTTTCAAAATGTGGTCTGAAATATTTGCAGGACAGTGTTGTAGGAAATGCAGTGACTTGCACGACTCCAAGAATGAATGAAGAACAGGGTTTTAATTATGTATTATTACTATTATTTACAAATGAGCACACTTCTTAACCTTTGTCTGTCTAAAATAAATATAAATTACATTTATAATGAATTGAAATGGCCATTATGAAAGGCAAAACATGTAGAAAGAAAGAACTGGCAGAGACGCTGCCAGTGTGGACACCAGACGTGTTGGACACGCAGTAGTTTAATACGGGCAGTCTGGCCCGGGTGTTAGGCAAGGCAGGCAATGGCCTGAGGCCCCTGACTAAAAGGGCCCCAAACAGCTATAAATTTATGTTGAGATATGAAAAATATTGAATTAAGTTACTGTTCTAACTCATTGTACCCTGAAATAACTTACAAAAGGCCCCCAAAGCACTTTAAAAAATGTATTCAGATTTGGCTCACAAAATATAACAATTAAAATACGATGCATTATTATTCATTGAGTTTACTATCCAGCATCATGTTAGAACTGAAAGCTCCACCTTAAACAGGTGTAAAGTACATTTAAGTCCATTGTGCGGATAATACCTCTCTTTTACTCTTCAATTGAAGTAAACATTTGAATCCAGGACTTTTACTGTGTGATATTAACAGTTTTGCTATTAATAGTTAATAGTTTCACTGGAGAAAATCAAGGTTTTGAGTAGCTTTTTGAGTAGCCCTGCCTGCGTTTTTGCTTCCTGGTTGGAAAATAAACTCTGATAAACTGTTCTCAATTTTTACTTACCTGAGTCCGTCTCTGCTTCTGGGGTTCAAATAAAACTAAAACCTAACAAAAAAAATGCCAAACATTCTGCTGCTTTATCACTAGTTTCAGATCTTTTACAGATCAAACGCTTAACTGTCGAATCAAAATAAAAGATTGATAGATTCAATGATAATGAACATAATTGTCAGATGCACCTTTAGTCTATCATCTAGATAGATTTGCACAATGCACATTCACAAAAAGAATAAAGACGATATGGATACAGACATCATCCCTTTATATTTCTAAGACATGGAAAAAGAGTCATGAATACTATCATTATTAATACAAAAATGTTTATTAATAACAATAATTGTGATACAGTTGTAATAAGAATAATGATGATTAACACTGTGGGAGGAAACCGGAGCACCTGGAGTAAACCCACACATGAGGAGAACTTGAATTCCTCACAGAAAGGTCTGATCACCAGAACCTGGCTTTTTGTGTGTGGGAGGAAACCGGAGCACCCGGAGTAAACCCAGAAGAAGACATTTAAATGTAGGTAGAGAAGAAACGCAACGGCTCGTTTCCCAAGTAAGGCTCAGTGGCCCAAGTCTGACCAGTGCCTTTTTAAGGAAATAGGTGCGACGCGGGTTGGCTGCAGATTAATCTTACTTTTCTCCTTGCAAGTCAGCTGCACCTTGTTGCGCTTCAGGTATGTCTTAATGGACAAGGTTTGAGCAGAATTTTTTTTGCCAATTACCTTGACCTAACACTGTTAGACTGTGGGGGGAAACCGGAGCACCCGGAGTAAACCCACACATGGGGAGAACTTGAATTCCTCACAGAAAGGTCTGATCACCAGAACCTGGCTTTTTGTGTGTGGGAGGAAACCGGAGCACCCGGAGTAAACCCAGAAGTCATTAAATGTAGGGAGAGAGGAAACGCAGCAGCTCGTTGTTTCCCAAGTAAGGCTCAGTGGCCCAGGTCTGACCAGTGCCTTTTGTGGAAATAAGTGCGAAGCGGGTTGGCTGCAGATCGATCTTACTTTTGTCCTTGCAAGTTAGCTGCAGCTTGTTGGGCTCCAAATAAGGCTTGGTGGACAAGGTTTGAGCAGAATTTTTTTTTTGTCAATTACCTTAACCTAACATTGTTAGAATGTGGGAGGAAACCGGAGCACCCGGAGTAAACCCATACATGGGGAGAACTTGAATTCCTCACAGAAAGGTCTAATCACCAGGACCTGGCTTTTTGTGTGTGGGAGGAAACCGGAGCGCCCGGAGTAAACCCAGAAGAAGACATTTAAATGTAGGTAGAGAGGAAACGCAACGGCTCGTTGTTTTCCAAGTAAGGCTCAGTGGCCCAGGTCTGACTAGTGGAAACAGGTGCGAGGCAAGTTGGTTGCAGATCGATCTTACTTTTGTCCTTGCAAGTTAGCTGCAGCTTGTTGTGCTCCAAGTAAGGCTTGGTGGCCCAGGTTTGAGCAGACATTTTTTTTTTGCCAATTACCTTAACGAAACATTGTTAGACTGTGGGAGGAAACCGGAGCACCCGGAGTAAACCCACACATTGGGAGAATTTGAATTCCTCACAGAAAGGTCTGATCACCAGAACCTGGCTCTGAGGAATCAATACTAGCCACTAATGGTTCTGAAAAAGGGAAATAGAAGACTACAAAGACATTTAAATGAAGGAAGAGAGAAAGAAGAGGAAGAGGAAGAGAAGAAAAGCAGCAGCTCGTTGCGCTCCAAGTAAGGCTTGGTGGCCCAGGTTTGAGCAGACATTTTTTTTTGCCAATTACCTTAACCTAACATTGTTAGAATGTGGGAGGAAACCGGAGCACCCGGAGTAAACCCACACATTGGGAGAACTTGAATTCCTCACAGAAAGGTCTAATCACCAGAACCTGGCTTTTTGTGTGTGGGAGGAAACCGGAGCGCCCGGAGTAAACCCAGAAGACATTTAAATGTAGGTAGAGAGGAAACGCAACGGCTCGTTGTTTTCCAAGTAAGGCTCATTGGCCCAGGTCTGACCAGTGCCTTTTGTGGGAATAGGTGCGAGGCGAGTTGGTTGCAGATCGATCTTACTTTTGTCCTTGCAAGTTAGCTGCAGCTTGTTGTGCTCCAAGTAAGGCTTGGTGGCCCAGGTTTGAGCAGACTTTTTTTTTTTGCCAATTACTTTAACCTAACATTGTTAGACTGTGGGGAGAAACCGGAGCACCCGGAGTAAACCCACACATGGGGAGAACTTGAATTCCTCACAGAAAGGTCTGATCACCAGAACCTGGCTTTTTGTGTGTGGGAGGAAACTGGAGCACCCGGAGTAAACCCAGAAGAAAACATTTAAATGTAGGGAGAGAGGAAACGCAGCAGCTCGTTGTTTCCCAAGTAAGGCTCAGTGGCCCAGGCCTGACCACTGCCTTTTGTGGAAATACGTGCGAGGTGGGTTGGCTGCAGATCGATCTTACTTTTGTCCTTGCAAGTTAGCTGCACCTTGTTGCGCTCCAAGTATGGCTTGATGGCCTGGATTTGACCAGTGCCGTTTCTGGGCAATGATTCTCCTGTACCGTTAGCATGGTAGTTGGACACTTCCACCCCAGCAGGGAGACAGCACAGCCCTACAGGTGCTTCTTCTGTGGAAACGGGTGGGACGAGGGTCAGCTCGACATTACTTTTCTTTCTGTAAGGTAGCTGCAGCTTCTTGCGTTCATCCTCTGCTCTGGAAAACTCATGCAGAGAATCCCGCCTAGTGTTCGTTTTGTTCTTGGGCTGGCAAAATGAGGCCATAGTGTCTACGCCCTTACTGAAGAGGGAGGTACAGAATTCATCCTCGTCAGAACAGATCTTCTGCTCAACACGCTTCTCAAAAGGCTTTTGTCTGGTCATGATCTTTCTTACACCCAATTTCTTGTTGACAGCCATGGATCTTTGTCTGTACCTTTCATTTCTTTCTTCCTGTTTATCCTGCAGCATCTTCATATTTACTTCATTCAGCTTCTTCATTCTCTCAATGCGCTGGGCCTTTTTCAGTTTCCTCAATTGTTCCGTAGGGATCTGGCTCAGTTGTGTTCCCAATGACGCCACATATGCCTCAATTCCGATCATATTCTGCCTGATGAAGAGTGGAAAACAGCTATCCACACAGCAGCGATACACTTCTGCCACCTTCTCACTCAGAACCTCCCTTGTAGTATCCTCGTCTGATGTGGAGTCATAGAGCTGAACCCACTCTTTCAGCATGACTGCTCTTCTCTTCTCTCTGTCTATTTTGTCCTTCATGTCACTTACCTGCAATGTTAGCTTTTCACCTTGCTCTTTAAGTTTCAACAAGGTTGCCTCGATGGTGCGCCGTCTGGTGTCCAGTACATCATCAAACTTTGTAGAGTGCTGATTCAGGATCAAGACCTCCTGTTCAAACTTCCTTATTCCATCAAGTATCTGCTCGGCATCAGAGAAGTACAGCTCCTCCTTCTCCTCAGATTCCGAACTGACACTGTCCAGTTTAGAATGTGTCACCAGTGTGTCGTGGGCTGAGGACAGCGTGGGCTCTCTGGTGGAAGTCCTTGTACCTGGACTGGACTCCAAACCTCTCTGAGGCTCCCTGTTCTGTTTATCCTGAGCTTCTCTGCCAGACAGGACTTTAGCTTTCAAAGCATTTGCCTTCTTGGCCTCCTGCCACTCAGGAGGTGACATCTTGAACAGAATGTTCTTGTACCACTTACATTTTTCCAGGATATCCTTATTCTTGGCGAGTTCACCTTTCATGGTCACTATTTCACCAATTAACTTCTCTTTGGCTACTTTTAGCCAATGTTTGGACTTGGGCTCTGTTTCAAAATGTTTTCTGCCATCCATGGATTCAAGCATCTTGAGCTTCTCTTCATAGCTGTTTTTCTCAGCCTCATGGATTTGTTCAAGTTTGTTCACATGTTGCCGCTTTGCTGCAATCACCTTGTCCATCTCCATAATCTCTGACCTTTTTTTACTCAGAGATGTCTCCTTCTGTATTGCCAACTGCTTTTTTCTCTCCAGTTCATTGTCCCTGCTGCTGCTGTTATAAACAGTCTTACGTTTCATCAGGGGCATCTTCAGGTCAGGAGTCACATCTTGTGTTTGTGGTTGGAGAGCTGATTTATAGAGTTGTAGAATCCTCATATAGTCCTTTTTTCCACACACAGCCCCTTTCTCCTTCACAATCACTGTAGACATGCTATGTCCTTTCTCCTTCCCTCTCAATTCTGGCATTGTCATCTGATATCTCTCTGAGATTGGCATTGTCATCTGATATCTCTCTGAGATTGGTATTGGCATCTGATATCTCTCTGAGATTGGCATTGGCATCTGATATCTCTCTGAGACTGGAGCATCTGCTGGACTTAAGGTTAGTTCTGCTTAGTCTTCAAAGGAGTCTTCAATGTCTTTGATCTGACATTGTTACATCCTGACATCCCGTGACATTATGACATCACATCATGACATTCTGTGACATTATGACATCCCGTGACATAGTGACATTCCATCACATAATGACATTCCGTGACATCATGACCTTTCATGACTTTGGTCTCTCCTAGTCAAAGCTCTTCCTAAACAAACATCCAGCCACCAGCCGGCAATCGAGATGTTTTGGCTTCACTTTTGGGAATAGATATTATCTATACAACCAATGTGTTTAATATGATTAAATTGAGAGCATAAAATTGTTTATCTAGTCTCTTAATTTTGTTAATTTTGCTCTCAAAGTGCAGCAGATTGATGCATTTAAAATTAAAATGTAGCTAGCAAAAGGGTAGGATGAATATTCCTGTATATTTTTATATTGCAGAAAAGAAATTATTGCAATGTCAATTCATTCCAACATCGCACAGCCCTAAAATTAGCAGGAATGTAGCACAACACATGAGTGAAAGCAGTGCTCTATTTATTTTAATGTGAAAAATACGTTGTCGCTAAAATCAATGAATAATTGTGATCACAATATTGATCAAAATAATCGTGATTATCATTTTCGCACTAATCGTGCAGCCCTAGACAGTAGCGATCTGAATGGGTAGAGATTTCATTCGTGACTACCCATGTTACCCAAGTCAGCCAGTATTGTTTCATGAATTTTTCAAGAGAAATACTTCTCATGGCATGGTTGTTTCAAAAATCTGTCCAGTGAACGATTTCCTATTCTGTCTATAAGTCTTATCAAAAACATGTGGACATAGAAACAGAAACACAGATAATAAATATGTTTGATGAAATATGGTTGAAGTCCAACTAAAAACAGTTTCATGAAGTGCCTGGTTTGCTATACTTGATTCCCCCATTGCCTTTTGGTAGCCTACAAAAACTGTATTTTGGGACCACTGTTAACAGTTTGAAAGACGGTATTCAAGAACTTGATAAGTATTTGCATTTTGTCTACAGAGCAATGACAAATTGAAGAATGTTATTTAACTAAAACTTTGCAAGTGCAATGCTCACAGGCACAGTTTCTCAAAGTTATGTGCACTATAGAAGAGCTGAAATTATTCTGTCTTCCACAGTACTTTAAACATTTCGGTAACACTTCATTTTACAGGTCTGCAAATTTGATAGTACTTAGGTGATAATTAGCAAGTAACCTATTTGAAATTTCTTTGGAATTACTGCCAAATTACCCCAATATTTACCTCAAAAATATCAAAAATGAGTTTATTATAAACATGATTTAACGATTATATGCTAAAATAGCATATAATCG
>CAKAOI010012774.1:583-46062 GCA_916701655.1 Sebastiscus albofasciatus
GGTATGCAGAATACCATCTCTGAATGCACAACATGTTGAACCTTGAAAGAGATGGGCTACAGCAGCAGAAGACCACCGGCCACTTTATTAGGTACACCTTGTACCTAATAAAGTGGCCGGTGGGTGTATATTTTTAATCACTTTTATAGCTATCATTCACATCTTTTTCCCAATGCAGGCTTTTCCCTCATAGTTTCTACCTATACATTTTAAAGTATAGTTGGATATTTGCTTTTTGACCAGATGCTGGTCACGCTGTTAGGAGAAGGCTGTGTTTTTGCCTCTCAGCTCCCTCTGAATTGGCAGCCAGCCATGCCCTTTGGTTTGGTTGAAGTGGGGAATGTGAACAATGCAAACAAGACATTTTTTGAGCAAATGAAGAGCTTCATTATTCAGACCTTCACTGTTTAGGAACAGCTGACTGATTTTATCTTAAAACATGCATGAAAAGCAGCATTGAGGTTTTTTCATCATATAACTTATAATAGAAATGTATGGACCTCATGTGCTTCAAACAAAGTGCTTTGTTGGCATCATGGGGTTTGTGTCTTAACCTTGCACTGCAGCTGGAACAAGATCACGCAAGAATCACAGGATCGAATGGCACACAAAAATCCAAACCACCCTCTCCGTACCCACTTCCACTCCGTTTGCACATGCACGTGGAGGGTCCGCCATATTAAGTGCCATCCCAAACCAATGAGCGGGGAGTGGAAGTGGGTTATAAAACCCTCCAACGGCAAGTCTGCATTGATGTCAACTTAACCAGCTGCCCTTATTGACGATGTGCAACGCCATTGTGTGTTCGTCATGGAACACACTCCAATGTCAATTCTCTGTGACTACCAGCACAACATTTACTGGTAAACTGCTCAAACTAAGATAGACATTTCATTTATTCTACTTTATTGTCCTACAGACTTTATCTACTTAAAGTAAATACATTGTATTTACTCTATGCTAAATATGCTAAAATCATAACATGACAAACTGCAGCCCAACAGGCAACAACAGCTGTCAGTGTGTCAGTGTCCAGAAACCCTCACAGGTACTGCATGTAGCATAACAAATATGCTAAAATCATAACATGACAAACTGCAGCCCAACAACAGCTGTCAGTGTGTCAGTGTGCTGACTTGACTATGACTTGCCCCAAACTGCATGTGATTATCATAAAGTGGGCATGTCTGTAAAGGGGAGACTCGTGGGTACCCAGACAACCCATTTACATTCACATATCTTGAGGTCAGAGGTCAAGGGACCCCTTTGAAAATGGCCATGCCAGTTTTTCCTCGCCAAAATTTAGCTTAAGTTTGGGGTATTATTTAGCCTTTTTGGCAACAAGCTATGACATAATACCAATGGATTCCTTTGGTTTTTCTAGTTTCGTATGATGCCAGTATCTTCACTCTAGCTTTCAAACTAAGTCCGCTACAACCTAAAAATGGCCAAGTCACCTAAGATATTGCATAAGTTAGAAAAGTGTTTCTGATGCTGATATTTATTTATGGTTAGAGGGAAGTTCATTCCAAAGTGGCCTCTGTATTTATACCCTAAACATTAAATGAGGGTGCTTCATTCAGCTGTGAATGTGACTACAAACAGAGTTCACTTCAGGGAGAGTGTAGAGGCCGGACTGGATTTGAGCTATAAATACATTTTGTCAGGCTCCAGAGGCCTGTACTATGAAGCGAGTTCAACATACCCAGGGTATCTTCTCGTTATCTGGCTTCACTAACCCTAACAAACGAGATCCCGCTAAGTGGTCCTACGAAGGTGGTTATCAACTCGGTAAATCCACCCAGAGTTTCTCAGTCTGGCTGTGAGCGCGTTCACATGAACGGGGCGGTGTATGCAGTTTATGACTAATCACAGACATGGACAAGTCCACAGACAGGCAGAGCGGCACATTTAAAGGGACTGTTTGTAACTTCTTACACGTATAAATCAATCCGTGTCGGTGTCCCATGCGCGCTCCCGTGTGGCTACGCTGTTATATCTAGTGAAGTCCGTCTTGCAAAACAGTGTTGGCCGCGGTCGGAGGACGTGGGGGACACCGTAGCTTTGGTCTCCAGGGGCAGAGTCTCTGCTGTACTGTGCCCCTCTGCCTGCTTGCCTTCACTCACACCGCGCTCGTTCTCGCTCTTTCACTACACCTCTACAAGTGCATGCGCGCACACTACACACTGCAGAAGAGTTAGTAGCTCTGAGAATATCTAGTGAATGTACGGTGGACGTTTGTGCAGAAATAAATGCTCCAGCTCCTCCAGACCAACAGAGGTTTCTCGTGTCTTGTGAAGTGACGGGGCTCCTCAGCAAGTTACGTTAGCATCTCCCCTGTTCCCTCCGGCCGCGGTCGTGAGGCTGAAGCAGGAAAAGCCAACACTAGGAAGGTCTACAGGTACAGAGCAGGAGGAAGAGGAGGAGAGAAAGAGAGAGAGGAGTGTGGTACGCAGAAACAAAGCAGCATGTAAAATTATGGTATTCAGGAAATTATAAGGTTTAGTATAATTATATTGAATAATTTAAGTGATATATGTGCACACATACTAACATAGGTCAAAACAGCTAAAGCTAAATTTGGCTGAATTATAAAAGGCAGAAGTGGTAAAAACGAAGAGCCGTTTGGGAGCCGAAAGAGCCGGCTCTTCTTGGTGAGCTGAGCCAAATGATCCGGCTCACTAAAAAGAGCCGGAATTCCCATCACTAATTGGTCATTTTAAAACTGTGCCTGTTTTTAGCCTGGATTAAGACTTAAACTTCATCATATGTAATATTATCATACAATCACCGCACTGAGCTCTGATTGGTCAGTAGGCGGTGCTTTTATACGAGTTGATCTCTTATCTGGAACATAACCACCTCTGGAGCAGGACAACGGGCAGATCAGCGTCATCTAAGGAGTTACTGCAGCGACAGGTGTGGCTCAGGTGTGTGAGGGACCTGAGAGCCGGTGAGACCACAGTGAGAGGAGGCGATGGAGGCTCCTGAAGAGGTTAGAGGAGATGCTGCAATAGCATCAGTTACATCAGAACTGGAGAGTATTTCTTCATTAACTGGAAGCTACTGTGTGTTTTCACCTTCAGTTACTTTCTCTTTCATTACTTTGATTGACAGATGGTTCATCCAATCACCTGCCAAGTGTTTATTGAAAGTATTTTTTATTAGCCTGCATTAAAATACCACATTTTAATGCAGGCTAATGAAAAGAAGTACTTAACTGAATGCATATTGCCATTCAGCTAAGTACTGTTATTATTTTAACATTGTGACCATCATTTTTTATTTTTGTAATTATTCATGTGATAGTTATTGTTATGGTTATATTGTGTTTATGAAGACTGCTGTTCATATTGTTGTTAGAGGTTTGATGAATCTGTTATTATTGCAGTTGTTTGGATGAGGATGAGAAATGTCTGATGAAGTTCACTGGACCAATAACTATAGAGTGTACTGTAACAACAGGGAGAGGATACCACAATGCTTTTTGACCTTTTATTTTGCTGGGATCACTTGTCTGCTGGGAGAGAAATAAATAGCAATGATTAATACTTTGTGTTACAGACATGCTGACAGTGTACATTGAAACTATCACTTTCTTCTCTTTCTAATCCGTTTGTTTTTTTAAGTGTGGGCTCTACATACATCTGTACAACACATATCAGTTAAGGACTAAATAAGTATTTCCACAAGATTGATTGATTTACATCCAGCCTTCTTTCTTTCCCTACCTACATATGCTGTATATTTAATGCACACACTCATCACATCAGCATTGATTCATTTAAAAAGAGTTGACATTTAAAATCACAAAACATCCTGCAGGACTTGGACCTAAATATGGAGATAAAAAGAAAGACATTGAGGAAAGTAGAAAGAGGAGTCAGTGATAGTTGGCTATGCCAATGTGAAACGTATAAAGACAGGAGGCACTGACTAGAAAAGGTCAAGCCTGGCTTGTTCTGTTGTTTTGGATTTCTTAATTCTGCTTTTGTGAAATAGCCACCTGGTTCGCTGCGTCTAACAGTTTTGGTATAACCTTCTGAAACAGACAATCCAGAAATCACGCCCACTTCACACAGTGATTGGTGAGGTGTGTGTGGAAGTAGAAGTAGGCATTTGAACTTCTCTCCCAAGCTCTGTTTCTTCTTTTTTTAACTACTACTGTCACTTTTCATGTGACCAACCGAGAGCAACACAATGAATCTTCCAGGAGAAACTGTCTGAATGTGCTTTCATCTCTGTTTATATGATTCATCATGCCTCGCCCCTCTCTCTGACTTGGACACACTTTTTGTGCAACATTTCTGGTTTGGTTGTTCAGAACAGCTAGAAACACTCTCGCCTTAAGACGTGCAGCCGGCCAGCACTTTGTGCAAACTAGTTTGTTTCAAGCGTATGCCGATCTTAAAGGTCCCAACACCCTTATTACTACTACTCACCTCCCCACCATTCTCTGGATGAAACTTCCTTTACACATCTCTCTCTCTCTCTCTCCTGCTGTCTGCAGCAACTGACCGGCTCTTTGTTGGCGGTGGCATTCCTCACCTCCTTCGGGAGCTCCATGCTTTATGGCTACAATCTGGCAGTGGTCAACTCTCCTGCTGTGGTAAGATGCACACACACACACACACACACACACACACACACACACACACACACACAAACACACACACACTTTGACCCTTGGCTGGATTATCAACCTGGCACAGTGGGCTACTGTTGGGGGGTCCAAGCACCCCAAAAATCACAGATTTCTAGTGATTTTTGCTAATTTAATTTATTGCATTTATTAGGAATTATTAAAGTACAATATCAACTCAAACGGACCAGTGAGCAGTTTTAGCTCATCTGTAGAAGAGCCGTGTGCTCACCTACATACTCCTAAATAAATGGATGCAGAAGATCGCATGAAGATCCGGAAAATTTTATACTCAAAAGTCCAACTTGTTTTACTTCCTTTCATTGAAATTAACGGCGCCCCGTTTCCATTGCTGTACCCATTTTTTTTTATGCATCCACAGTCTATGCTTGTTGTTTGCGTGTGCGTGTGTTTACTTTATGTCCGACAAAGTGTCGTTGTATGTGCTTGCTGGACACAGACAGGGTGTGTGAGTAGTTGATGGAGAGTGTGTGTGTGTGTGTGTGTTTGTGTGTGTGATGTGATGCTTGTTGTCATGAATGTGAACTGCATGACATCCAGGACTTTAAGGAATGCAGCTTCTGGCCCAGTCAGTAAGGATGAGATGTAGCTGCTCCTTCACCACCATACCTAGAGAGAGAACTGAAGTTTTAAAACTGACTCTGAGATTTCTCTCAAGCAGACGTTCAACTAGCTGTTCAACTCAACTTCAGCGATGTAATCGTTACTTTTAAAGTATAATATAAGCTATTTAGTTCATTTACAATATCTCCTTTCCTGTTCAGTGGAAAATGACAGGAGAATAGAATCGCACATTTTCACTTACACAAACAGACAGAAACGTGCTGGAAGTAGATCTGAGATCTCTGCTGTCTGAAAACGTCTACAGCCTTCAGCCCTCCCTGTCATCTTATAGTTACAGCCGTGTCTGAATTAGCCACTCAACAAGCTCCCTCTGTCAAGCTGCAGATGTTTAACCCACAACGGCCTTGGATTTATGGGAAATAGTGCTCGTTGAAAGCTGCTAGAAACTATTGTTATAATTCAACAAAATGAGACTTATTTTGATCATTTTCTATTTCTGTTTTTGGAAGCAGACTACCAATCTAATTCAGTTCTGTACCTCTCTTTCTCATCCTACTATTTCTGAACTAAACTATAATATGCCTGGTGATACTTTACCGTAGAATAAAAGAGGCCTCCTGAGGTCCTGAAATCAGGCTTTCAACTGAGAGCGAGTCACATGAATAAAAGCTTCCAGTTGAGTAACGGCATGTGTCTTCCTCCTGCAGTCGGGGGAATTGACGCTGGTCCATCAACTCGTGCCATCACATGGTAAATTGATTAGGAGGCTGAGGTCAAAAAGAGATTTGAGGATTTGATTAGACAGAGAGCTGAAAATGTGTGAGTGAAAAAAGAGAAAGAGAAAGAGTGTGTGTATGTAGTTGTCTTGTGAAACCAGAATATCTTGCCCACATGATTCACAAATACAAGGTTTCCTCTTTTATCAGGAAGGAATGCTCTTTGATTGGCTCAGAGAGGTGGGATCGATCATATCCTGTTTTCATCCAGTGATCATTTCCTCAACAAAAAACTGACGACATTTTTTTTCGATGGCTTTTTTCTTTCACAATGAAAACGTGATTAAAAACTAGATAAAAAGTAACCACTGACAATGAGAACTGTGCTTAAATGATATTACATCAATGAATAATAACTAAACGTTAATGTGAAAGTGGCCAAATGAACTGATTGCTGTTTTCATGCAAAGTCATATTCAGAATCACACACTGTAGCTCCGGATGGGTTAAACAGTTTCCCCCACTATACCCGCTTTAGCTGTTTGAATTACTGTTAATAAGAAGCATCTTACATTCAGTAACGTTCTTTCTCTGTCAGTAATGTTATCTGACTATCCCAGTTTGTAAATGAAACAGGGACATGGTCGCTAATAATGATGAAGTGGACATTTGAGTCTGAAATATTAGATATAATTGAATTGCTGGTGAGGAAGAAGTCAATTTGTGAATTGTATGAGAAACATATTTTCTCCTAGATTACATTTGTTTTTGACGTATCACAAATACCTTTCTAATCATAGTTCGTGGACATCCACAATAGAGTTGTTCCGATACCGATAACAGTATCACAAATGCGTCACATACTGCTCACTGTTTTAATTAACCCGGAAAGAAATCAACTTGTTTAACCGGATATCTTCTTTGCGGCTCCAACTCAGTAGCCTTCACTGTGCTGTCGCATTGGATGTATCATGGCCACCACTGGCAACTACTGTTTTAGAGCAGCGAAGAAGAACTGATTGCGGGTAGTTTGTCACGTGACGATAGCAAACAACAACAACAGTGCTAGTGGAGAGTGTAACGGTCACAGCGAGGAAAATGTCAACTATTTTTTTAACATGCTGGTATTGGATCGGTACTCGGTATCAGTCGAAAATGACATTGGAACATCTCTGATCTGCATAGGAGTTCGGCGTAGATGGGTGGGTCAACACAGGACTTGTACCCAGGAAACTTCTGTTTGTGGTCCGTTTGAAACTCAAAGTCAACGTTGACTTATTTGAATTCACGTCTGTAACTTCAATGACTTAACAAACATACTTATTTTAAGGCAAGCCATGATGTTTTTCTAAACATAACCACGTTAACCATGTGTTTCTGTCCAGTCACGGCACAAAGTGTCTGGCACTATTTCAGAAAGTTAAAAAAATATATATGAACCTACATTTCTGCCACCTCTACTGACCTTTCCTACTTCCTGTTTCTACTATCCCGTCATCTCTCAGTACATAAAGGACTTCTACAACAAGACAGTGCAGCGTCGTTATGGAACAGGACTCAGTGCGGAGACGCTCACCCTCATGTACTCTCTCACTGTGTCTGTCTTCGCCATCGGAGGTCTGCTGGGCTCCGTCATCGTGGGCGTGCTGGTCTCTCGCTTCGGCAGGTAGGACTCTAGATTCTAGACCAGTTCTACAACAGTAAATGTTGGTTTCTTTTAACCAAGACCACAATATTTTTCCCAAATTAAGCCACCTAAATGCTGTGTTGTTTCAATGTTGTCAAGTTTGTTATGATGCCCTGAGAGCGAGCCATTGTTAACTCAATATTAATCGCTGAGAGAAAATGGTCGGGGAGTGTGGTGACGTAGTTTAAAGAGCAAAAAACACACACATAGGGCAGGTGGGATGGATGGGGTGGATCAAACTCAGGGCTTTCAACAGGAGACTGCAGTTCGTGTCCCGTGTTCACAACGTTCAGTTTCATTTTCACTTTACAGATGGAATTTTAAGCCCAACCATGATGTGTTTTTTCCAAAACCTAACTTAGTGGTTTTGTTGCCTAAACCTAAGCAAATGTTTTTGTTTAATTCACAAACTTAAGCACGTTTCTACTGCGATTGTAAAATGATGCCAAGCGGTCTGAGAAAGCGACAGTATGTAACGAGTAGGGATGACAATGTGTTGGTTGTAGACTGCTTTTGTAGAACAAGTTGAGTTTGACATCAAGCAGGGAATATTTGTCCTCAGAAGCCCTCAGAGCTGTATTTGGATGTTGGCTCTGCTATGTCCTGTCACCTTTACCCAATAACCCCCGTAGACTGCCCAGCCATGAGGGTGGATGGTGGCCAATTGGCAATGCCAGCCTGAGAGACACTCGGCAGCATCTGGTGCTGCCATCAACATGAACACCTGAACTCTCACCGCTAACACACAGTCACAGCAAGGAAACATAAACAATACTCTGTTTCTGAATGAAGATGACACTGATAAACACGGTCCAGTATATGTAGTGTTTCATATCCAAAAGAGAAATAGATTGGATAACACAAGTTTAGGAATTAAGGCCCTCAGAGACAGAAACACCCTTACTCTGGCACAAAAGGCACCAGATCAGGGCCTTCTATCAATCATGGCTCTGTCCTCTGTATTCAAAGCTGTTGATAGCCTCGTCCCCCGGTGCCCTGTTGTCCTTCACAGTGTCGCCTCGTCCCCTCTGCCCTTCAGAAGTGTGCTAGTCCTCAAAGTGCAGAGGAAAGTTCTTTTATATTCACTGCAAATCAGCCGAGAGCTCCATTCATCTCCACTATTTCACAGAACTTCAGTGGGCATTTACATGCAAATTAAAAGCAGGGGATTTATAATCCCATTTACAGGCTGATCAGTTTCTTCACACAGCAGTGTTTTATGGGTAATCATGACCAACCTTGTGAGCTGTGTTTGCGTTTTATGGCTAATCAGGACTTATACAGGCATACATGTCTATCATTATGACAGTGTGTATATCAGGCGAGGGGGTTACTGCTGTCGGCCGCATACCGCTGCTGTCCTCACTGTTTCATAAACCTCTGGGTCATATGCTTTTATGTATATTCATAATGTTTGTGTGTGTGTGTGTGTGTGCACTTTCAGGAAAGGCACGGTGGTAAAGACGACGGTGCTGGTGTTTATTGCTGGCACACTCATGGGCTTCAGCAGGATTTGTGGTTCACCTGAGATGATCATCGTGGGCCGCTTCATCACAGGAATTCATTCAGGTACACACACTTATATACACAAACCTCTGCATCCACTGCACACTGAGTTGCATCTGTTTAGTGCTGTATACAATTTGGTATGTACACTATACGGCCAAATGTATGTGGACACCCTGTTCCAGTTTTGGGAAGTCCATTTCCTTTTTCAACATGACTCAAAGTCAGCTCCATAAAGAAACGCTTTTCCCAGTTTGGTGTGAAAGACCCTGAACTCAACCCCATCCAACACCTTTGGGATGAACTGGAACTCTGACTGTGAGCCAGACCTGATCACCCAACATCAGTGATGGACCTCATTGACTTGAGTTTGCAGGACTGCGTCCAACCATGTGTTATTTGGTAACGTTCAGGCATCCACATGCTTTGTTCGAGTGTCCACATAAATTTGTCTATGTAGTGTCGGCCTCTCTGTTGGCTCTGTTTGCTCAGATACTCCATATTTTTTACCCTATACTTATTAGAATTATACCATGAAGTCTTTACAGAACATTTATTTTAAATCAGTGCATTGTTACATAGATCTTCTTCTCTGCTTTCTTTACTGCAGGCATCTCTCTAAGTGTAGTGCCGATGTACCTGGGTGAGATAGCACCTAAGAACCTGCGAGGCTTCCTGGGTCTCGTGCCGAGTATCTTCATTGGCACCGGAGTCTTCGTCGCCCAAATCCTCGGCCTACATGAGCTTCTAGGAAAGGTAGTCGACGCTGCTTTCTAACACACAGTGTGTGGAGAGGATTGCTGAAAAAAAAAATCATTATGGGGCTCTAGATCAGCTCCTGAGATATCCATCATATAACTTACCAGATGAGAGCAACCTTCTCGGCATGTGTGTAAGTATGACTGCGTTGTAACTGTTACAGGAGGAGCACTGGCCCCTCTTTCTTTCAGTGGTGGTGGTACCCACCTTCATCCAGTTGATGCTGTTGCCATGGTTCCCAGAGAGCCCCAGGTACCTGCTGATGGAGAAGCACAACGTCCATGCCACCATCACAGGTCAGTGTTGTCTCACCGCTGCACATCAACAAGGAGGTGCTTTACAGAAAGAAGAGAACACTGTGTTTTGCCAACAGCTTTGGTCAAGAGTTAGAGTAATAATAAACCAATAAAAATAATTAGTTTTTTCACAGTTGAGTAGTAATACATTTTGAGAAATCTATTCTTTTATTGCACTATGGCAGCCTTGAATCGTGTCTACCTTCACAAAGATATTACTAATAAAAGAGAGATACTTTCCAATCAGCTGGTATAGTTGTAATGACTCATGTTATTCAGATGTGCTCTTGTATCTTTCCATGATGTGCTGTGACCATGCTGCTTCCTGTCCCCCGTCTCTCAGCCCTGAAGTGGTACAGAGCCAAGTGTAATATCCAGGCTGAGATTGAGGAGATGCAGGAAGAGCAGCGCTCTCTGTCGTCGGTGGATACGCTGTCGGTGTATAAACTGTTCCTGGACGACACGGTCCGCTGGCAGGTGCTCAGCGTGATGGTCATCAACATCGGCATGCAGCTGTCCGGCATCGATGCTGTAAGGACTCTTTGATAACTGAGTAATGTATACATAGAAGAAGAGGGGGTTGGCATGCCATGCTGTATGCGACAATGGGCCTCATGCAGCAACATAATAACATCTTAAATTTCTCTTATATTTTCTCTTAATTTTTTGGTAAGAGAAAAAATAAGAGATGTCAACTCCAGATGCATCTAATGTTCTTACCCATTCAAATCGGATCTTACCCAGGTGTGCTGAATGATGTATCCCACTTGATCATAAATTGGAGGTGTGTGGCCGATTGATTATTATTACCATAGGTAACGCCTCCCAAACACTAAAGGGCAGGTGTTGTGTCGTGTGAAAATACTCTGGCACATGCCCAAGAAGCTGTAAGAAGAACAAGAAAGAAAGAAATACTGAAAGAAAGAAAGAACAGGAAAATCAAAAAACACTGAAAAGCAGAATGTAAGCCACGCAATGTAAAATAGTAAATATGAATACCAATGGTTTTTATAATCTTAATTAGGATCAATGGACCGATTTCTTTAGCCCACAAATTTGATAACCCAATTATTATAATTAGTCTACAACACATAATAATCTAAATTTGGTTATGTGATGTTCATGTGTTTTTTTAAGTTCCTCAAATCTAAAACCTATGATTCCTCGCGTTGGACAAACAATTTGCGGACTGAGAAAAAAACCCTGTTTTTTCTTGGTAAGAGTGCTCTCGACCACTCGTAAAATGTTCTCTTACCTAAGAGAAGAGCAAGAATAAGAAAACAATGGTGAATCCCAGAGATTAATGGGTACAAACAAAATAAGAACAAATCATGGATAAGAAAATGTGTTCATATATCGCTTCCTATGAGGCCCATTGTCTTTTTTGATATTACTAAATACTATTTATAATAAGTCCAAAATGTTCAAATGTGCACCACGGTTTAGGTGATTCCCCACGGTGGAAATTCCCTAAACTCTTTAGATATCCAAGCACAGAAGTATGGGCATCTTTGGGCAACGGGAAGGTATCAAGTCGTTCCAAGCAAAAAGCTCAAGTCCAAGTGAAGTCACCAGTCATCGGTTGAATGTTTTTAGATTTTGTCATACCAAGTCTAAACATTTATGACTAAGGTCCAACTCAACTCTAAAGGCCTTCACACAACAAGTCCATATTTTATGTCCGGAATTGTCGCACGTTTAAAAATAAATACGACCTCACGTTTACACACAGACTCTGAAACTTTTGTCCGAACACGCCACGCCCACTTAGGAGACAGGACCTGTTTGCCATTTCAAACCATTGGTGGAGCTTGAAATGCGTCATCTTTGTTATAGAGCATCTTTGGCTGATTTACTTCTTCTTCAAGCACAAAGCACTTTACGACATACAAAGTAAAAAATACAGAGATGCAGAAATTAAAGATAGATTGTGGCAGGTTATTGCAGAACAGCTTGGAATCGGGGACGGTCGCAAAACAAAGGATGTAGGAAAGACAGTAGTGATTGTGCTCTAGGCAGCTAAACGATAGCTTCTTGCTAATGTCATTCATTAATTAGGACCGTTTGGAACTAGCGCTAGCCATTGGCTGGCATTTCCCTAAAAAGATGCCCAAAATACTCCGGTCGTATAAAGCACTGGTATTATCCAGAGGGTATTCTGAGGTTTAGCAGGTGTTTGCTTTAAAACGGTATCAACAAACATGTTCTGTCTCTATATCCCCTCTTTGGGCTTGCTTGCCATCAGCTGTTGGTTGCCAAATGGTGTCTGTTAAATGGAGTCTTTAGGCTACAGTGATGATGAAACAGCATCAGATGGTTTCAGTCAGTTCTGGCTCTTTTCACTTTATCTCCCTCACTTTCCAATCGTTCTGTTTGCTCTTTCACTGCCTTTGTCCACCTCGACCACTCCCCCTGTTTCCACAGCTCCCTCATCTGATTGATCTAGCTTATTAGACAAAGACACTGAGATGAAAGTAGGCCTAAATGATCCCTCATCGTTTTATAAGCCTCGCGTGGTCTCGTGAATAAAGCCAAAAGCTGGTGTCATCATTTTCTGCCCATACGATTAGCCAAATTCCCCCTCTGAATTATGCCCCGGAGATTCATTAATTATTCAAATGATTACCGGGGCGCCCGGGCCAGAAAGTGCACACTGTAAGCACTGGAGCTGAACTCATTAGCACGCCCTTCTCCAGGCTGTATTTTTAGCTGCTAATTAGCTCTGCCTAAACAAAGTGGAACAGTGCTGAAACATGCACATACTGTACTGAGAGCAGCACTGAGGACGAGCAGGATTATGGTGGTATTGGTGATGGTGGTGATGAAAACAGCAATAATAGAATGAGACGGATAATATAAGACCACATAATGAAATTGATTTAAAGTCAAATTAATCAATGGATATAATCAATGAGGATGACAGTGATGCAGATGATGGTGATGTTGACCGTGATAATGGAGATAATGATGGTAACAGGGATGTCATGAGGACCGATACTTTGGTACCAAGCTGATGGCAAAATTCTGAAAATGTGACGGTACTCATTATTCTACAGTACCACAGGTACCTAAGGTACCGGGGATAAGAGCTCGAGACTAACAGTGTCCTGTTGTCCCGGAGACAATACAAAATGTCCCTGATAATGCTTCATTGTGAACAACAAATCTGTGTTGAAATCGGAAGGAGGAGAGCTAGTTAGTGCTAGCTGTTTGCAGCCGGTAGGCAGCACAGTCCTGCTTGACTAAATAATGGAGCTAACAGCTAATTTACGGAGGTTGCATTGAGTAAGCTGGTCTCATACACCGTTCGTAGCTATACCTATGAAAAGCAATGCACTGTAACTCATACATATGCCACAAAATCAATCATATGTAATCCACAAAATCGTGAACCAGGAAGTATAAAGAGCGACAAATGGCGTGTTGGGAGGAGGTCGGGATGGATGGGTGCGTCAAAAAAACATCAGATTTTCGCCTAGGAGAGCGGAAATTGACACGTGCGTCATATGTTTCTGGTGATTCATAGGATAATGCATGAAAAATGAGGAATAACTTTTTGTAAAATATCTTACGAACCGTTGTATGACAATATATTGCATTGACATTAACAGTTACATTATGATGTGTTGAAGCTCTATTTGGTAAAATGAGTATCGGGTGAAGGTAAGTTATAACATTATCATGATGTAATCTTGTAAAGTTTTGTTTTTGGCGGGAAATTTGAGGCGGATCATCAGGAATTAATAATAAATTCGCAAAAAACAGTAAGCAAGCGGTGATAAAGGAGTGTATGTTGAAGTACAGGGGATTTATTCTTTTGTTTTTTGCACCGTGGTATCGAATTGGGTATCGAGAATTGTGGAATTTCACTGGTATTGGTATCGACTACTAGATTTCTGGTATCATGACATCCCTAGATGGTAATAATGATGGCCGAGGTGATTACCATACTTGGCAATGATGATGATCGTGATGGTCATGGTGGTATTATTGGTGAATGCGGTGATGATGAAGATGTTCAGGAAAACAGCAATACTTGAGAGAATGAGGATGCTAATATATGTAATTATTAATAATCATAATAATTGGGATGATTTGATGATGATGATGACAATGGTGAAGATGAGAGTTAGTTTGGTGACCATGATGATGAAGATGGCAGTATCAAGAGCGATCTGGTGGTTGTGTTGATGAAGATATCACCACACCAAGAACAATGATGATGACGATGCCGAAGTTGATGACAAACAATAATTTTGAATATGTTGATGATGTGATGATGATAGTAATGGTGGCTGTGATGTGGCAGATGCTTGAGGTGATCCTCAGTCCTAAGTGCGTGTGACAGTTGGCAAGTCTTGGCACAGTTCCTGGCACACCACAGGACCGTGTGTGTGTGTGTGTAACCGTTAATGTGTGTTAGTGTACTCGCTACCTGGTCCTCTAACCATCACCGTCTGCTGTCTCCAGTTAATACACCTCCTGTCCTGTCCTGCTCCCCCCGAAGCATCAAATTGAGTTGAATTGAATGTGAGCAAATGTCTGCCGTCTCTCCGTGGCGACGCTGTGCCACCTGTGCAGCGAGTCCTAAATGTCTGCCTCCTCGTTTCGATTTTTACACCATTGTTTTTTTCTTCTCCAAGCATATGTCTCATTATGGGGAGTTTTTTTTTTTTTACCTTTGCTTCTCAGCCAAACTGCTCACAGATGACTTTTAACTATCTAGCTGCTTAACTGTTGACTTTCCATTGGCATTGTTTCTGTGGTGGCGGCGGCATGTAACTTTAACACATTACGTGCCACCACTATGGAATGAGCTGTTATTAAGAGATCGTGATCATTGCACATATTCCTGTGAGATCACGTTAGTTCAGGATTTGAGCATGTCTGGCGTTGGCGGCCCCCGGTGGTAGTATCAATAAAGACGAGGTGTGGCAGACAGCAATGCATGCCGCTTTGAGATTTGGGATGTCACTTGACCAACGTTTGTTCAGCCTGGTTGCACTAAATGGCACATGAATGGCGTGGTAATTTGCAAGTAATTTCTCATGAAATAAGAACTCCGTTTTTGTTTTTGGTGTGTCATTTGTACGCCATGTAGTCTGTACTGACTGCAATGTAAACACATCCATGTGAAAATGCTACGCTCAGAGTTAGTGGCGTAGCATAAAAAGCGTGAAAGACTGCTTATGGCGGGCAGGAGGGGAGGTAGATGGGTCCAACAAACACAGGACTTTCAACCAGGAGACCGATGTTTTTAGCAACGTTTATGCCGTGTTTTCCGAACTTTTGTTACGTTGTTTCTGTACATATTTTACTTAGCTTACTTATTTATTTTAAGCCCAACCATGATGTTTTTCCTAAACCTAACTAAGGGGTTTTGTTGCCTAACTGAGGTTGTTACTGTAGTTTTGTTGCGTGATGTACAAATGACACGTAAAAAGGTTAAATTGCATTATCACGACACGCAGAATGTCTCAGTAATGTCGTGCTCTATATACATATATACATAACATCAAATGGATTTCATGTCACTTTAAGTGCTTATTTTTCCACCACAGATCTGGTTTTATACCAATGACATCTTTGAGAATGCGGGTATCCCAGCACCAGAGATCCAGTACACCACCGCAGGAACAGGAATCATAGAGATCATCGCTGGACTCATTGGGGTAATTTTACAAATGATATAGCTGTATCTTTATGTTGGCGTTGTGTCTAGAAGTTTTTTTGTTTTTAGAATGTGGTTCGCCTAGTTTAGCATTACTTTTCCATTTCTTTTATATTGTGATACTTGGATTAGGTTACTCATTACATTTTATTACAGGTAATTACTGTAGTAATTGTATCGGATAACATTTTTAAAGTAAGAATACCTCTGGCACGTAACTCTGAAACCACAAACTATTGTTTTTACCTTCTGTTTGTTCATCAAACAATACACAATATGTTCATCAGTGAGCTTTAGAGACATCTCACTCTAAAAAAAGTGGGAAAGAAATAAGCATGTTTCCCAAATGTTGAGTTATTCCGTTGGATACATTAAAGCCCCTGAACATACACACAGGTGTTTTCAGTTAATCTGGTTGGTTAGACCTCTTCTCAGGACTGTGTGGGTGCGTATACAGACTAATTGAATGACATCTTCCTGAGTCCCTTGTTAGCTTTGTTGAACCTGTTAGGACGGGACAAATTACACCTTTATCGTTTTTATCGGTAGATGAAGATTTGTGACGTATTAAATTCCCATCAAAGCTCCGGCCACCTTCAACCTGAGCAGAGGTTTAATCAGCCAGAATAACTGAAAACATCTGTGTGAGTGTTCAGATACATTAAAGCTCACTGAGGTGTAGCCTACTGTATGTTTTTGCATATATAGTGTGTATTTATTTAACGGTGAGCTGTGTGTCTCCTCCCGTAGTGTTTCTCCATAGAGAAGCTGGGCAGGAGGCCGCTCATGATCGGGGGTTTTACCATGATGGGCATCTGCAGCGCTGGAATCACAGTAGCTCTCCTTTTACAGGTGTGTGTGTGTGTGTGTGTGTGTGTGTGTCTTTACCTTTGTGAGCCAAACCTTTCATATACAGGGAGATGTGGGTGAAAGGCAAGAGAGACAGTAAGCAAGCTCCCATCTCAGCAACTGCTAAGAGACAATATACTGTATGTATTTCCAGCAACTACAATCCCAGTCAGCCTGAGGTTCAAAGGTGCATTTACAGCTGTATGTAATGACTTTTTCATATTCCAAAATAATGGCAAATAATAACTTTAAATTGATTCTCTCATTTAAAGAAATCAAAGGAGAATTTCTCTTTACAATCCCTTTATGCTTGGTATGTTTAAAGGATTACTTCACCCAAAATGATCATTTGAATATCAGTGACTCACCCCGTGTTACCTTGAATTCATGAAGAAAGCTTTATTTGTCCTGCCTGCCATGCCTCCACAGTGAAGGGAGAGAATTCTTGATGAATTGAAGTAAATGGGGGCCGTGTGACTATATCAAAACATCTGTTTACAAACTCTCACACAACTCGTGCAGTATAATCCAATTCTCATTTATCCAGCTGAACACAGACAGACTAACACACCTCCAGGCGATAGAGAGTGCCCAATGTTGGAAACCCACGCTGACATGAGAACATACAAAGTCCACACAGAAAGGCCCCCAATCTGAGTTATTATCACTATGTCTCCTCTTCTTTCTGACTTTCCCTTCCTCATTTTCTCCAAGCGACTTCCTGGTAGGAGACGAGTGGAAGTGAGGGAGGAGAGGAAACAAGCAGAAGGAAAAGACAAATGAAACACATCCCAGATGTTTAACAGGAGAATGAGTATTGGGAGGAACAGCTGGGTCTGTTTCACTTTCACTTGGCAGAACGCACTGTATTCCTGCTTTGCCCTGTGGAACAATGAATTACAAGCGGCGGTGTGAAGCGGTGTTGGAAAAGGATGGAGTCAAGTTTCTCATTAGAGGAAAATAACTAAATGTTTCTTCTCCCCGCAGGCTCACTTAGCGGTCATGCGCTACGTCAGTGTCGGCTGTGTGGTCGGCATCATCGCTGGCTTCTGTATTGGTCCAGGCAAGTCGCTCTATACTGCATGATAAAGGACTCTCACTCACCCCTTGTGATGATGTGGACTTAATTCAAGCTGTGCTCTTGATAGTGGAACCTCCTGTGTTGTTGTGCACCACTAATATCCTTCCATGTTAAACTTACCTGACCTCATTGCATTAAACTGTTCAGGGGTTATCCATCATATCACATGGTGTCAGAGGAGCTATGAACTGATAACGTTTGGTTATGGTGTAACCTTTGTTCTCTGAGTGAGAGGCTATCTCTCCAGCCTACATATGCAATATGTAGGCTGGAGAGATAGTCTCGATACGATAGAGAACTACAAATACAGGTGTGCACACTGCTACTGCATATTCACTGGGAAAAGAAAACTTCACAAACAGAAGAGAAAGAACACACTGTCAACTACTTTCTAGTCCCCTATATTATGACAAATCTTTTCATTATCTATTAATCTGTGGATTATTTTCTTAATTTAATCAATTCATTGTTTGTTCAAAACATTGTCCATCACAATTTCCCAAGGCTCAAGCTCAAAACAATTCAGTTTGATATCATAGCAAACTACAAAAAAGATAGTATTCCTATTTCAATCAGAGACACTTACATCAAGAAATTGACTATTTATGCTGATGGAGCTCTCAATGAATCCAAGCAGCGACGAGGATTGTGCTGAGAGAGCTAGTCACCTTAAAAAAGTACTGTTCCCTGCTTAATAAGGCAAGACAGCTTTATTTGTAGAGCACATTTCAGCAACAGAGCAATTCAAAGTGCGTTACACAAACATTCAAGAACATTACGACAAAGTGCAAAAGGACAATAAGACATAATTAAAACAGTCATAAAAACATAAAAACGTTAAAGAAAATAAAAACAAGCTAAAAATAAAAGCTGGAATAGAAGCTGAAATAGATTTGGCTTAATAAAAGGCAGCAGCAAACAGGAAAGTTTTAAGCTTTGATTTAAAAGAGTAGGAGTTGGAGTTGGTCCTGCAGTTTTCTGGGAGGTGCATAAAAACTGAACGCTGCTTCTGCTTAATAAGTGCTAATAGGTAGCACATTACAACCCCCAAAACAACAGAGCCACTGTGATCTACCCTTCTGAGCTCAGACAACATCCTGGCTATCCTCAGCTGAACATGCAGCTATAATATACCTATGTAGATTATACACATGTTGCTCTTATGCAAGCCAGGCCTCTCTTAATGCTAACCAAATTAGCAATGAACAGGAGTTCAGCCATAGATTCCTTTATGACAGGATGAACAACCGTAAACCAAAGTTTGAGTGAGGCATTCTCTAGTGATCAGCTAAATAGCATGGATGAGCAAATAGAAAACCCACTCAGGGAAACTATGTCCAAGACTAATGCTGCCCATACAGGCGTATTCAGATGATCACTTTGGACATTAATGAAGCAAGAACATGCAAGACAACACCACAAGATATTAGCTCAACTACTACAGATGAACTTCATTTTTTTGGTATAGAAACATATGCTAGTATATGCTAGAAATATTGACATCTATGTCCGTCCTAACATCGTCATGGAGGGTTGTTCTATGCTACTACTACTACTTCTACTACTACTTCTACTACTACTACTACTACTAGTACTACTACTTCTACGCTATTCCCTAAAGAAATCGAATATAATTGAGTAAATGTTCTTCTGTTGGCCTAATATTGAAGACCACATTTACTTGGCATTGTTGGGGATCCTTGATTTGCAAAAAGAGCAGCCCAGATTACTATTGCATGCATTCAAATAGCAGATTTGTTGGCTAAACATTCATTCTGTGAACTCTACTACAGCATATTATTAAAAAACAAATTGCTTTCAAGATTAGTAGTGCTGTTTACGCCAAATTTCTACCCGAGCAATGTAACTTAAAAAGAGTAACATCAGACAAGGTTTGCCTCTTTTTAGGTGGCAGAAGTGAAAATGAATCATCCTCAACATTTGTTGTGTGTGATGGTTTCAGAATGATGAAGACAGTTGGAGAACAATTAGATAGAAAATAGGATGGAGGCTCCACAGGATGATTTTTTTCCTTGGCAACGATCATGTTTTTCCCAAATGATATACAGATTTTAGGCATTCTGTTATGAAATTGCTTAAGAAACAGTGCATATAGCTGCCGTAAATATGTTTTAAATAATAAATAAATAAGGTAAATAATGTTTACAACGTCTGGCTACACCCCTGCTCAGAATGTGTAAGGTGATCTAGGGCAGCAAACGGTGATACGTGACGCTGTACACCTGCATTAATACAATTGGATGCTACTTGCCACACAGCTGCAAATGAGCCAATTACTGTGAAGCATATTGCCAACAGCTGATTCCAATTAGCCAATACAAGCACAACTTCAGTGCTCTGCATGAACGCTATGCTTCATTTGAGAAGCTGGAACCTTTGAGACCTTTTGCTTTAAAAATTACTTAAAATTATGAATCAGTTGTCAGAATAGTTTAATTTAATGTCAATTGAGTAATCGATTAATCAACTGATCATTTTAGCTGTAATGTAGACTGTCCACAGTGTGTCTGTGGGTGATCCAAAGTAACCAGGACACTTAATCTGGAGTTTATTCTCTCCATTGTATCGGAGGTGGAGACCGAAGAGAAATAAAACCTATCTGCATGGAGAGATAGCACCAGAGGGAAGTGAGGAAATATGAGTTTGTATTTCAATCAGATCTGATTGCACCTGAAAAGGGCTAAGTAAAGAATCAAGGTTAATACATCCTGCACTTTCTGCATGAATTCTGCCTTTTCCAGGTGATAACCTGCACCCCTGATGTGGTCGGTCTGCAGAGGTTCAGGTTGCTTTGTGTTATTAAATGGCTCCCTCTGGAGGTCATAACCTAAACATTCCTAAGGGGTCTCTAATTTGAAGAAAGATAGCGTCCTATTAATCTACATATTTACATATGGTTTGTCAAATCTGTAATCTGACGCTTAATTCATCATATTTACAAATGTTAATAGCCACAGGAATCACATACTGTACATGCTGTTCCACATTGAGTGATAAATATGCCGATTTATTTTTGTCTGTGTAGTTATGCATGCTGACAAATCCATGACCTCCCGTAAGAGAGATAATAAATAATGCACTTTTAATGATAGAATATAATAAATATGTTTTATATTAATATATATTGTATTAATATAATTAATAAAATATTAGAAATGTGCATTGTTTGATATATGACCTCCCGTCCACATAGTGACCCTCAACCGATCAGCTGATTCCATTCTCTAATTAGCTTTTCATGAGCCTTATTGGTGATGAATGAACATGAATAATATTTCCCATACACAGCCACTCATCAGTAGAACTGGTGCGTTCCTGCCCGAACACTTCCTGTTAGTAGGCTCATCTACACTTTTTTAAAAACAAGGTATTAGATTTGTGAAAACAAAATGCTGCTTTAAATCTAAAAAATGGAAAACCTTCTTCTACCTCTTCGTGGCTCGAGGAAATATGTGTCAACATGATGTTCAATCTTTCAAGTGATGGAGTGACTTTACATTATTAGATATTCACCATTAATACTATCAAATTCTACATGATGTGACAGGAGACACCAGTTCTGTTGTGGTAGAGTATGAACAGAAGAGTTATTGTACAGAAATAAATGAAAACAAATGTCGGGTTCTCTCAGTTTGGGATTGGAGATTACAAATGTATTACAGAAAGACTGCATAACTAACATTGGGGTTGATTTTGAAAGATGTGGATGTAATGAAACACACAATCACGTTGCATTGTGGGAAAATGTAGGATGACGAGTTTTTGGAGATTCCTTATTAATCAGTCTCTCATGAGCAGTCCAACTTAATCAAGGTACAATACTAAATCGCTAACGTGCTCCTTTCAATGAACTCATTCAACAGTGATTTGATGTTCTTGTATGTTTTGCTTTGTTCCAGCGGGGGTTCCCTTCCTGATCACAGCAGAGCTGTTTAAACAGTCCCACCGGCCAGCGGCCTACATCGTAGGAGGATCCTTGAACTGGCTGTCTAACTTCACCGTGGGCTTCGTCTTCCCCTTCTTACAGGTGAGAGCTAAACAAAGTGCTGCCCTGCTAGAGCTTTTCTCCTCCCTAGACGTTAATACCACTAAGGTTGCTCTGGTTTTTAATAACAGAACTACTTTGTTAGGTTCAGTAAAAAACATCATAGTTTGGCTTAAAATTACCTTGGAAATTGATACAATACACAACATAAACGCAACAAACGCAGACTATTTTGTTAGGTTAAGTAAAAAAACATCATGATTAAAACAAGAGAACATTGACTTTTACCTTCACTGGGTTTCCTGGGTGAAAGTTTGGAGTTTGTTGACCCCCTCCTTACGTGAACTTCCGCGGACAATCACTACAAATGTATTTGTGATACGTCCAAAAAGTAACGTAATCCGTGACGAAATATGTTTCCCTCGAAACATAATTTACAATGTAGTTTTGTTGTATGGGAACATCATTTTTAGGAGACAGGGCTGGAGAGACAGTGCTGCGAGAATCAACTGCACAAAGTCTGATTCTGAGATGTTGGCGTAGAAGACAGAAAGTTTCATTAGCTGCATTTGCTCCTAGCAAACTACTTAAATATTTGATAAATAATTGCATCAGAGTTATGATTGTATGGCTTTCCCATTTTTTTAATGCCTTCGTGCAAGCCGCCGTCTCACTAAGAGTGTGTTTTCCCTCTTCTGTTTATATTGAGAGAGAGAGGGCTGTGACATGCACCACTGGTCCCTGGCCATGACCAAACCAGGTACATTACATATAGTTAGTTATATGGCATGTGTCTTAACCACCAGGCCACCAGATGCCCCTCTTCCTCCACTGTTTACCAGAAGCAAATTCACTCAGAGCATTTCGCTAAAAGGAAACTCAATGAAATAGCTTATGGTAGTTTCGGCTACACATCAATTTACCTCAGACAGACTGCCAGACGCTGCTCTGGGTCAACATCCCGGTAGTTGATCTTCTGCCTGCTCAAATCTAATCAAACCTTTTATTGAAAAAAATTGTCGCAAATTTGCACCGCTGCTGGTATGAATAAATTTGATGCAAAATATTCACAGGCGAGTATTTCACATGTTCATGTTGTTTATTGGTGTGTAAAGGCCTTAACTCTTTCCTCTTTGGGTTGACTCATTTCATGTTGTCTCCATCTCATATTTCTTTCCTCCTCTCTCAATCCTTCCAATGGTCCTCCATCCATCGGCCTCATCTAACTCTCAGATGTCAGCGGGGCCTTACTGCTACTTGGTGTTTGCCGTCATTTGCCTGGCCGTAGCCGTCTACGTCTACATTGTGATCCCAGAGACCAAAAACAAGACCTTCATGGAGATCAGCCGGATGTTCTCTAAGAAGGAGGCGGTCCTAGAGACCCAGGGCCTGATGCACGGGGACCACCTGAAGCTGAAGAAGATGAACGCCTACGGTGGCATGGACCATGCTTCGCTGGAGTTCGACAGCTCTTCGTCTGTACCTTAAGTGAGCTTCGGGATCTCACTGGGACTACAAAACCACTCATTACTTCTTCACTATTCTGCTGTTTTTATATGTACACATTAACCAAACACCACATCACCTGGACTCAGGAGGTTGGGTGTACAGTGCTGGTATTTGCAACTTCTTATCGTTTTGATGTTGCAGTGTGTTTGAGCCATTAAAGGAAAATTCAAGTTAAAGCTGAAGTAGGCGAGATCGGAGCAAATAATATTATTAAAACTTATTTTTATAAAACGGTTGCTATATCGTGACAGTAGTACATGAAACAGGTAACCTGAAAAAAATCATGTGCCTCTGTGTCCTCCGGTGCTCCTAACGGCATCTGCAAGATTTCACAGACTGGAAGAATACAAGCAGTAAGAGCTGATCTGAGGTCCGCTGTCCAGCTGCCGTCTATGAGAGCCGGCTGTCAATCAATCGTGAACTCCGACCAAACGGTCAAACTAGGCAGCGCTGATCAAATATGAATCGATATTCTGTTACGTTAATGTCTATTTCTCGCCTCAAATGTTTTCAGAATCATCTTGTAGTGCACGATTTAGCTGTAAAATTAGTTTGAGATGCCGTCGCCATGGTGAAATCTGGTGAAGGAATGCCATGTTCCAGTCACATGACCGGAGCACAGCCAATAGGAACGCTCTCTCAATGAAATGACCTGTGATTGGTCAAAGTCTCCTGTCACGGGGCTAGATTTTTTAAAGCCTGAAAACAGAGCCATGAGGAGGTGCAATATGCTGAAAGGTTATTATGGAATGTTTGTCCAATGATGCCAAAAATATACTGCCTACTGCCACTTTAATTTAAATTGGGTCATCTTCCTATCAGTACTAATAACATTGTTAGCTAAAAGCTGAGATCTGGGACCAAGGTGACGTCACTAAAAAGAAGTCTGACAGGACAAGAAACACGAGTCGGACCGTCAGTCATGTTGGAAACAAACCTCCAGGTTAAAATCCATCACAGTTTACAAACTCACTTCCTGCTTCATCTTTGATCCATTGTATTTACTGTAGTTCAGCGCACAATCTTGCCGTTCAACGAGGGATTAATAACAACATTTCAGGTGCTCTCACTTCCAGTTTGACCTCCAAATAAAGTGGCTTATGGTGCTTTTTCACTTTGACTCGACAGTGATCGAATGTGAGCGCGATCTCTTCTCCTCCAGTTTATCTGAAATTACTTTACAAACGTCACTGTGTTTGTGGACTTTATTTAGCATGTTCTGTGTGTTCTCTTCGGCCCAGGTGTCATTTGATTTTGAACTGCAGCTTTTCATTTCCAGACATTTATAACACTGGGTCTTTTTGTCTATTATTCACTTCCATAGTTTTAGTAGCGTTTGAAATATAGTGAGTGGGCACCGCTAGCTGCAAGCCACCATGTACCTTTATCCTTTGTTTGAATGCGAGCAGTGCTGAAGTGCTGACTTGGGGTAGACTCAACGACATTGTCAGAGTTTGTGGAAAGAAATGAACCTTTTAAAAATATGTTTGTATATTGCAATAAAACAATTATCTACGAGGTGAAATCCCAATATTTATGCATGTTTTGACTATGTCATCTTTTCATTGTAAAGTTATATTACTTGTTAATATGTGTTCCCTTGTCATTTTACCGACTGTATCAGTGTACTGTCTGAGCTGTACAGTAAAATGTGCCAAATGTGTTTTGCACGAACAGCAAAATCCAGGTTGTTTGTATACATGGAAATATATATAAGGCTTTTTGAATTGTTGAAAGATAACTACATGAATTAAATAATATTGTAATACTGTGTCTTTGGGAGTTTTAATGACTGGTACTGACAGTTTACCATCTCTCCATTAGCAGTCTACATCAGTGTCATATCCAGCTAATGATAGTTAACTAAGGGAAAGCATAGGGAATTACATAACTAAATAAATAAATGAGCAAGGAACAAAAATAGTCTAATTATAATAATAACAAAAAATTGTAATGCTAATAACAGTAATATTAATGATAAAGTCAAGGGGGGGCGGCGCCCTGTCCACTGGATGCAAAGCACAACCAGTACGGGTCAGCAGGGCCAGTCCGGCGAGGTCAACCGGGTTATTGTTTCATTTTGGATTTATTGATATGAAATTTATGCATTTATTCATGTTCTCACTATACTGTATATACATAGAATTTTTTTTTACTTATTGGCCCATTATGGGCATGATCCCTTAAAAAACAGCTCCCAGACTGAAGAGACGGGGCCTGTTTATCAGGGATGGACAGTCATTTAAAGTCTCTGACTTTGTGCTTATGCTGCGAACAGCAGCTCAGAATGCTATACTGTATATCTGTACTATATATAGCTCTGCTAGAGGACTGCAGCGCTCACGCTCATGCCTCCTTTTCATGGACTCTGTGATAAACAATTGTGTCAACTTAAGTCAGCCTCAGTGTTTTCCACAGATTGATACTATGGATTAAAAGCAGCTAACCTGAGACTTTATCTAACACACACAATTACACTTTCTCTTACACACAACCTTGTACTTCTATCTTTGTGAGGACACTCATTAACATAATGTATTCCCTATAGCTGCCAAGGACACGGACACTCCTCTTGTCCATGTCCCCGGTTTGTCCCTGTGTGTGTGTGTGTGTATCTCTTCATGTCCTGCTGTCTACCTGGGCCCAGTCTACCTGCACACCTGCCCTTCATCAGCTCATCACCTTCCTCAGCTCACACACCTGCCCTTCATCAGCTCATCACCTCTGCAGTATATCTACCCCAGCTCTTCAGCTCTTCACCCACTCATTGCTAGACTGTTGTTTCAGCTCTTTTGGGAGAACGCAGTCTGCCTGCATAACCTGCCTGCTCATCAAACACCCTCCTTTCCTCTGCTTTGCTACGGCCAATCATTATTTTCTCCTGCAGACCTCCTCCATCTTCCACCTCAACAATAAATTCTCTTTAAAACCCTGTCTTGGATCCTCATTCACTTGTCTTACCAGTAGCCCCTTACCCTAACCTTAACCATCACAACTAAATGCCTGACCCCAACCCTTACCTTAACCCGAACCTTAACACAACTCTAACCCTCAAAGAGGCCTCTGAAGATCAGTCCCAAAGCAAGGACTGGAAATGTCCTCACTCTAAAACTAAAATCAGTCCTCACAAAACAGCTGTAGGAGTAAACACACCCACCATGCTCACCCTTATTGCCCAGCACCAAACCTAACTCACTTCTGACCCTCAGTGGTCAAACAGGGAATTATCCTGCTAGTCCAGTCTAACTCAGAGACACTTGTTTAATGAGAACTGAGCTCAGACACTTTGTTTGTTATAATCAGATGACAGTGAAATACTAGCAATTAAAAAAAGTCATTAAATTGAGTTATCTAGAAGCATGTGGACAAACTGTGCAGAATGTTGCATGAATGACAACGGATGATAACGGATTCTTTTTTTTTTCTTTCACTCACCAATTTGTGCATATATGTATAGATAATTTGGACATATTAACAAATAACAAAGGCAACAATAGATGTCATTGGTTTCCAAAACATAAAAAAAGATACAAATAAGTAACAGGGGACCGCATGTGAAAAATAAAGAATGGAAAAGGGAATAAATAAATAAATAAAATAAAATAAATTAAAAATAAAGAAGAAGAAGAAAAGTAGAGCGTGAAAAGAAATAAAAAATCTGTTTAGGTTTTGGATGCATTTCAGGCAAGCTTCGCAGGGACGAGTTTGGTGTGTGTGTGTGTGCGTGTGTGTGTGTGTGTGTGTGTGTTTGTGTGTGTGTGTGTGTCCCAGTGTCCCTTGCCAAGTGGCTGTCACTGGTGCTGATGGCATTACAGCAGGGAGGCTCAGGACAGTGACAAATGTCTGTTATCATGGAACAAGGCCGCTGACAGATAGAGTGGCGACAACGTCACAGAGTAATAAAAGCAGATGGATGATCCGGCAGCAGCAGCTCCACTACAGCCACTCACAGCTGCTGGAATTAAACCAGAGAAGACGAACAGAGAGGGGGAGAGAGACAGGACTACAATAATGTGGAAATAAGATACAGCAACCAAATCAGCCTGAGATACAAAAAACATAACAACTAAGAATTTTACAGAAGCAAAATGCATGTCTGACGAGGTTGAAAAAGACAAACACACACGAGGAGTATGATGTAAATACTTCAGTGATGTTGCTCCATCCTGTGGAGGAATTGTTTTTAGAATTTGTCACATCATGTGTCATGTGTCATGCCACATGTGGGTCCGATTGG
Source organism: Sebastiscus albofasciatus (assembly GCA_916701655.1). Classification (NCBI taxonomy): domain Eukaryota; kingdom Metazoa; phylum Chordata; class Actinopteri; order Perciformes; family Sebastidae; genus Sebastiscus; species Sebastiscus albofasciatus. The sequence continues at coordinate 28,128 of CAKAOI010012774.1, forward strand.
ACATGGACGGATGATGACATTTACGTCACACAGCCCAAAGTGGACCCTCGCAGACATGCGGACGAGGAAAGAAAACACCAGCAGATGCAAATGGAAAGTCAGAAACATAGACTGTATATAAAGATGGATGACATGACAGCTCCCCTAAAGTGAAGCCAAAACATCTAGATCACCCCCTGGTGGCTGGCTCCAGTATAGCTCATGAAGCCCTTCTCCATGTTAGCGGATGGGCCAAACTAAAAAGTCAAAGTACACATCAAATACATTTTCCCCAAAGATGGTTTCTGTCATTTATAAGTAGTTCTCATCACGCTGATGTATCTTCAAGTGTTCATTTTTCTGAATGTGCTCTGAAGTGAGTTTTTTTTTCGGCTTGTGATTGGCTCGGGCAGGCAGGTGTGTTGGTGGGACCTCGATACCGTGGCTCCAGCCTCCCCGATCACTACTGCGCAGACTCTGGCTCCAAATGACGTGAAAATCTCAAGATTGCAGCTCCCGTATTCAGGATATTTTGGCTTCACTTTTGTACAGTGGCGAGGAGTGGAGACGCGTCGTCCATGTTAGATGTATAAATGTACTGAATGCTCCGTGTATGGAGTTTGTAAAAAGCACAGTTGATGTACGGTGATGCAGTTTAGCTTCACGTATTTTTGTATGTGAGCACAAACTGCTTTTAATTTCTGAAACAGGAAAATCTCTCCTGTTTTTGTTTTATTTTCTAGATTTCCACCTTCACACTGACAATACACTCCTCACACTATAAAAAAGTTTTGCAGTTTCTCGTCTCCTTTTTTTCTGCTGTCCATCCTCTCTCTCTCTCCATCCTCCCTCTCTCCTCCCCTCTGTCCTCTGCAGTGTCTCGGAGCTGTTGGTGGTTGGTGTGTAAATGCTCTGGCAGATAGCTGATGAATGTGGCACTTCTCTGCTACAGGCTGTAAGTGTTTTGTCACAGAGTGTGTTACGACCGGGCCGGCCTATTCTTTATGCTTTAGCACCGCGCTGCCACACAGACAGCTCTGTGGCCGTGCATACATTTTACCCCCCTCACATAAAGACACCAACGTACAGACTGAGAGGGAGCTCATCTCATTCAGTGAAGCCGCAGTTCAACTTCTACTTGATCGTTTTATGCCCCAAAATGTTTTCAACGTCTAAGACTTTAGAATGAATCCTTGAATATGTGAATCATCTGAATGCAGCCCTCTATCTGCAGGTTTACCTTTCTTCTCTCTGTAAATGCTGTGGCTGGTCCTAGTGATACATACTGCAGTGATGGAGCATTAAAGCTAATATCATATGATCAAAAACACAGATACAAAATTCAGTAAACTTGACCCATTTAATTTGAGAAATAGTTGATTGTTGTATTCAATCATCGTTAGGGGTAACGGAGGACCTAGTATGTCATCATCATTGACATTGACATGGCTATTTGTGTATTTGGTTGTCTGACTGTACTCTTTGTGGGTTGCGATAGCTGATTTATCTAGCATTTAATCTTTGATTATTTGATTCAGATATGAAGCTTTGTATGCTTATGATGTGTTTTCTGTTGCGCATGTAATGGTGTTACGGTTTTAAATGGGTTTCTGGCAAGGGTATGATTTGGGCTGGTTTTTATTGAATTGGGTTGGTTTTAAGTTGTGATTGGGTTGGAAACTGTCAATCTGATCTAAGAGGTGGACTGGCTAATATCCCAGTATCAGCCTCCCAGTGCTGGGCGGGTTGTGGGAGTAGCTGGGGTTTAGTGGGGAGGAGCGGGGGGGCGGGGGCTGCTGTTTTAAATGTTAATCACCACTGCTTTGCCCCGGGGCCACAGACATGGCCACAGATGCTGGTATGCTAACGTGGCGGGCCAATAAGCATCTGAGCTGTTTCCAGAGCGGAGCTGGTTTCTGCTGACCGCTCCACTACTCACATGTTTATTCTCCCACATCATTAAAGGCACTCACATGTTGATTGTAGCCTTTCATTCCTCAATGCAGATGTGTTAGGGCGTTTTTCCACCTGTTGGCTTTGATGTGGATGAGCAGTGTGTGTGTGTAGTGTAAGTGGAACTGTAAGGCTATTGGCAGGGTCAAAGGTTAATGATTAACCTTCTAATACAGTAGTATCCTAACTAAACTGATGTGCATCCAAGGACATTTTTTTGTCATTTTTTGTCTGTTATAACAGCAAATATTCATGCAACACATTATTAACATTCCTAAATTAACAATGAAAAGTGAGTTTATAAACAAATCACTTTAATAAGTTTTGTCACCACAAATGTTGTTTTTGAATGACAGGCGAGAGGATAAATATGACAACAAAACTGCACATCAGCATTTGCGTTGTGCATTAATTTCTCATTTACCAGATGTTTCACTGTATTAGATGAGAAGATGAAACGATCTGAAGACACTTTATTCATCAATGTGGACAAAAAAAAAAGACTCAGGTGAAAAATGGCATAAGAACAAAGCCTGATATATCTTCTTCCTCTGTGCCATAGAGCTTCATTGTTGTCCAATAACTATTAAAACACATCAATGAGCCTCGACGTTGTACTGGGTGACATGTTCCCTTCATTACCATGAACACAGACTAGTTTATTTAGACTCAATCCCACATGCACCGTCCTGTTGCCTTAAATACTCAATAATTATTGTGCTTTTTTGCGTCTTTTGTGGGGTGCTTGTATGGACCTGTGAGAGTATACTTTAAAGTGTACTTTAAACTAGTAAACTATCAGTATACTTATAGTATAGTTGCAGTACAAAATAAAAGTTATGGGTAAACTAGTCATGTACTGAGAGTTTTTTAGATTTTAAAAGCTAAAAAGCCAGCCAATTTAGTCCCAAGAAGTATTAAAGTAGTACACTTACAAGTATACTACTAGTACATTGATATTAGTATACTCACTACATAAAGTATACTTGGGAAATATATACTTGAACTTAAGAACTGAAGAAGTATATTTCATAAAAGAAACTTGAAGTGTACTATTTTTTCGTAAGGAATGCGAATACTTTTGTATTTTTACTTAAGATTTTGAATGCAGGACTTTTACTTGTAACAGAGTATTTTTACACTGTTATATTGCTACATTTACCCAAGTAAAAGAGTACTTCTTCCACCGCTGTATATATATGTAATGATATTGATAGAACAGTGACAGTAGATTAAGTTGAGTTGAACTGGACTGCACTTAACAGAAACATCCACTAGAGGGCACTACTGATGTGTTCAAACCTGCCTCACGATGCAGAAGAAAACAGCAGGTGGAAGCAGGACGTGTGTGGGAATAACAGAGAGCCCGTCCAGACCCTCCGGTGCAGCTTCCCTCTATTTGATCACATCATTGCTCTTCTCAGGGTCACAAAATCATCACCCCGTCCCTCCTCCATTCACCGTCCTTTCACTGGCAAACGTGGCACAGACTTGTTATTACTCTGTTCATTTACGACTCTCAAAAAACCCCGAAAACAACAAATCACCAATACACGGCTCAATACGCAAGGTGGCCCTTCAGTGTCTGTGACTCGACGGGCCCGGGCCCCTCTATTGTGCGGAGGGAGTTTACCTTGAAACTCTATTTGAAGTCATTGTAACTTGCAGCGGGTCATTGTGTACTGGGCCCTCATCTTAACAAGTAGCGACAGTTCGCAACTACCTGTAATGGCGGATCCCCCCCAACAGCACTCAAAAGGGAGACCTGAGTGTCTGCCTCTACGAATAACAATACAACTGTTTTCTGACCCCTGTGCTCAGTCCCTGGGATCCCACAGTGGGTCTATTGGGCCCTATGAAGGCTCTTTACGGTCACTAATACACAAAACACAACAATGGCAGCTTCTTCAGATGCTGCTATGATTGGCTGAGCTGCGACTTGAGCCAAGCTGTAAAAATACCATCAGCTCTTTGGGTTTTGGGGAGCTGAATAGCAGTTTGATTGGGTGTTAATAGTGTTAGGTTACTAGAAGTGCACGTTTGAGCTAATTGGACTAAATTGTGCTTTGTTGATGTCTTAGGTTTCTGCGTAGTTAAGATTAACACGTCACTCTACAAAACATCAGCTACTGCTCATATAGCTCGTAGTTTCTTTGATTTCTTTGGAAAACTGGCTGTGGTGATGACGTGACACATCAGGAAATGTACAGCGCAGCTAGAACAGAGCTCTCACAATCAAAGAGCTTCTTAGAAAGTCAAAGTGAAACCGAAACTTCAGTTCTGTCTCAAATACTTTTATTGTGAAGAGTTGGATCCTCGTCATACATGCCATCCAGATGAGCACGCTTCCCCAGCCCAACCCTCGACCCTTCCCACGGGGTGTTACCTAATGTTGCATACTTTATTATACAGGAGTTTATTTCAGCCTTCCAGGTAGAAGATTAAGGAGTGCCAAACAACTAATTTAGCCAGAGTTCATCAGTAGGCACTTCTTTCTTCTTCCAAAATAGATGAATCAGCTTCTTAGCAGTGAAAAGTCCGTAAGATAAGAGGCGTTGTTGAGCTACCTGCAGTCTTCTCAGCCCTTCCAATATTCCTAAAGTGATTAGCCTAAAGTGGGTCAGGTCCTATAACTCCATCCCCAATATCGTCATAAATAATCTAAATGTCCCCATCAGGAAGTTCTGCTAATCGAGACGAAGCCTCGGGCATAACTGTGTAACAAGGTTGCTTTCGTTGAGCCACATTTATCACACAGTGGTGAGATTTCCGGCAGCTTAACTCCTGAAACACACTATCAAACAAACATTAGTATCTATTCAATTCAATAGACAACATTAATACAATAAGTTTCCAAAGAAGATTTCAGGTTTACAGGAGTCAAATATGGACTCTTAGTGCATTAATGATGTTTCCCAGTAACATTTGTTCCGCATGGGAGAGCAGCCAAGGTGATAATGTATAGGTGTGCTTGGCCAGAGGAGCTGTGGTCAGAAGTGTGTCCGACCTTACTGGGTGGAGCTCGGTCCACGTCGAGCCCAGCATGAACTGACCATCTGTAACCTGTGATTTTAGCAGCGGCCACATTCTGGACCTGGCCCGGAAGATGTGTCTCTGATCTGTGAGGTTGACCTAGGTCAACTTGTGTTTCAGTCCCCATCCGACTACAGTATGTCGCCTGGGAAAAATGTGTAATGTCAGATATGGAAAGCAAATGCCAGGCCAAGCTTTCAGTGTACAGATCAGTGGCATACAGAGCTGCACATCAGACATGGCTGTAGCTTCAGATAGACAGGAGGATGTAATATTCTCTTGAAGTCCACAATAGGGAGGAAATGTTTACCAGCCCGGACTTTACCCTGCCAGCTCCCTAGTACAAGGTCTGTGTAATGTCCGATTGAGCCCATGTGTGAATAGAGCCGCTCACTGAGAAATCACAGCGAGCAAGTAGACGTGTTGATGACGTTTTCATGTGCAACCCGTTGGCACGAAAAAGGCATATAAATGCCACGATGCACAAGGCGTTAAGCGTGCAATAAGTACATCTTTCCTGATTTCCACGTGTCATTTGTACACCATGAATCCTGCACTAAGTGCAATGTAAACGCATCTGCGTATAAATGCTACGGTAAGAGTTAGTGATGTAGTATAAAAAGCAAGATAGACCAATTATGGCAGCCGGGTGGAAGTTATGTTAGTGACGTTTGTCATGTGACGATTGTCCTGCAGACATCTTGTGTATTCCCAACTGATATGAAGTCTCAGTCAAAGACCTGCAAGTCTTGTTAGCAATTAACAAAACCACCAGAGGTGTTGAGAGCAGACATGCAGATATTTCAGCAATACACTTATGGTGTCTTCTTTTCATGCTAATGCAGGGAGAAACTATGCTGCTTCAAATCAATCTTAATCAATCTCCACCATTTCTTCAACTTTCAATTTTTGCATTGTAGCGGGACCAGTTTTAAAGCTGTGAAGATACTGGTATCATATGAAGACAGAAAACCTAAGGAATCCATTGGTACCAATCATGTCATACTAGCATGTCACAAAGAAGGCTAAATAACGCTTCAAACATATGCTAAATTTTGGCGAGGAAAAACTGTCATGACCATTTTCAAAGGGGTCCCTTGACCTCTTGCCCCAAGATATGTGAATGTAAATGGGTTCTATGGGTACCCACGAGTCTCCCCTTTACAGACATGCCCACTTTATGATCATCACATGCAGTTTGGGGGCAAGTCATAGTCAAGTCAGCACACTGACACACTGACAGCTGTTGTTGCCTGTTGGGCTGCAGTTCGCCATGTTATGATTTGAGCATATTATGTAATGCTAAATGCAGTACCTGTGAGGGTTTCTGGACAATATCTGTCATCGTTTTGTGTTCTTAATTGATTTCCAATAATAAATATATACATACATTTGCATAAAGCAGCATATTTGTCCACTCCCATGTTGATAAGAGTATTAAATACTTGACAAATCTCCCTTTTAAGGTACATTTTGAACAAATTAATCATGATTAATCATGGACAATCATGCGATTAATCCCTATTGAATATTTTAATTGATTGACAGCCCTATTTGAAACACGTTTTAGAAGCTCACATTAAATTGTGAATGTATTTAAAAATGCAGTGTCAACGATTATAAGGCTCTCCACATCTGCATGACTACTCAACAACAACCACAAGAGCTTAAAAAGACATCACATCCTCCATCTTTCACTGACAAAGAGGATATTTCTCTTCCCTTTCTGGTCCACGTTCTTTCGTCCTGATCCAGCTCCATGTGTCCCAACCAGTGTTTTCCACCGTTGGAGAAGCGAAGACATCTCATCGCAATTTGTCCAAATCACAGCGCAGCCCTCATGTAATGAGCGGGCCGCCACAGCTATGATGATTACAGCGTCGACAGTGGCGAGCACGCCACAATAATAACTGGTGGGAGCTGGAAGAGAATGAGAGCAGCAGAGAGTATGAATGGGAGATAAAGGAGGGAGAAATATGCTTGTTGCTGTATTTCTTCATGTTGTTACTGTTATAACAGTTTACAAATCCAACATGATTTGTGATGTTTATTTTTAACCCCAGAATTATCATAAAGATTATTGCTGAAAAGCAAGTGGTGTGAATACAGTACATACTGTGCATGTGTAATGTCAGTGTGTGGAGGATTATCAAGTATTTGCTTTCAACAGTGTTCATGTATAGTCCCGTACTCGTCGTCAGGTATGATATTATGGAAAAATTCAAATAAGACAGTGTTTAAATTTTCTCAAAACATATTTTTGCTGATGGCCAATGGTTGTACTTCAAATACATCGAGCCAATTTTGATGTGGAGAAGTGAAAAAAGAGCTTTGAATTGCTCAAGAGACACTGTAGGAGAGAATGAGGAAGAGGAGGTGAGAGGCAAAGAAGGAGGTGAGGATGAAGAGTGAGTGACAGAGGACATGAGGAGGATGGATGGAGGGGTGGAGTCAACCCGCACACAGAGGAAGAAAAATGAACCGAGGCTGGCGGTGCTCCACAGACTGAAGACAAACAGCACAGAGCGGCTGTACCTCAACACACACACATGACCACACGCACACACACACACACACACACACACACTACACAGCGTTTCTGACTCGACACAAACAAGTCAACATGAGCTATTTCAACTATGTGTGCTATGCTCTGTGTCTCTCCTCCCTCTCATTCACACTCTCTGCTACAGTATTTCATTCTCTGACTCGCTGGCATCACTCTCACAGACACTCTTACGTCCATTCATAACTCCACTGTGCTGACACACACTGCTTGCTCTACAATAAAACAAGTCACACAGGAACAGGAATGTTGTTTGAAGTTGAATAAATGATGACTTCATGTTGGTTTGTCCTCGCAGAAGTTCAAGTATGACGTCGGATTTTCTGTAATTTCATTTGCATATTTGATTGATGTTCTTAACTCAAGGTGCTGGATTTCTAATGGAGCTTTCAGCCACATCTCATGGCCTTCCAGTCGTCAAAGAGATGGTTCAGTTGCAAGAAACCAACTCATTCCCAACTCGTCAAATACCGACGCTTGGTCAGTGGCCCTTCGCTACGATCTATGGCGCTCTACGTTCCCCTCTAGCATCTGTTTTGGACGTGTCAGGGACGGCGCGTCAGTTTCCTCTCATTACATGCATACAGTCTTTTCTCAACATAAGCTTCCAGTGTAGGTTTACGTATTGTAACAAGCGTAAACTCAAAGTTTACTTTTAGTTTCACACAGGACACGAACAGCGGCATTTGTTAAAACGAATGAAAAAGGAAAAATAGATATCATATGAATCATTGTATGAGAATCACCTGTGAGGAAATGAAGACTATCAGTAGACTCCATGACTCATACGGCCGGTCTGGACCACTTGTGAATTGTACGTATGAGAAAATTGGTGAATTCCACAAATTCTCTTAAATCACTCCTACGTGCCACTTGAGAACAGATCTGTTCGCACAGCAAACAGCAGATAACAGTATTATATATTGTTATAAGATTACTTCAGAAATGATATCATGTTCATTTTCTGATTCATTCCAAAACTTCGGCCCGTTTTTCTCCCGGCAGCAGCTGAAGTGTGTGTCGGCAGCAGTGATGCAGTGACTCCTCTCATTAGCATACAGCTTCAGCGATAGATGGATTGTTCTTCTGTTGGTCTCATCCTACAGGTGATTGATCTGTTAACAACTATTTCCCTTACAGACCTTTGATTGAGTGCTGCTTGTCTTTGCCTGAAAGGACCAGTGTGTGTGTGTGTGTGTGTGTGTGTGTGGCGCTGGAGGCCGGCCCAGAGCAGCCTCAGCTGGGTGTCTTTCAGCTCTCTATTTATGAGCTCTTCTTTACATATTCATTCTGCTACTGTTAAACAAAGGCCACAGATTGCCTTTCTCCCTCCGTGACTGTAGTGTGTCAGTTTGTTGATGACAGAAAAGAGGAAAGAGAAGCAGGAGACCATGTTGCTTTAACTTTTTGTCTTCTCTCCCATCATTCATTTGTTGGTTTGATCCTGACGTCTGTGGATTCATCTTGCTGATGATATTTAATATCCTTTGATAACAATTCACTGTTATTTCCTCCACATGTATTCTCGACAGTGTGGAAATCTTTATCTGAACCAGTATGCAGTGAATGATGAGACTTTTCACGTGGGCTGTCAGCTTGAATGATTCATGGTAGGTTTTGTCATATGAAGCTGATGATAGTTTCATTTGGCAGTGCTAATACAAACCCAATGCAAACTGATTTATGCACGCATTGATGTTGAGCACTTTTGCTTAGCAAAAGCAGGGCATGCTTGTACATACTCAAAATGCAATCTTCCATTTCTGTGGAAGTGAAACACCTCAGGGGAACAATACAGTCAGACAGTGCCAGTACCAGTCAAAGCTGAACAGAAGCATGATTCAAGGAAGACATCTTCATCCTGTCATTGCAGGCCAATCAATGACACTGTAATTTGCAGGTCATTTTGCTTGCAATAGAAACACCTTTCTTGCTTTGGGCGTGTCATTTGTACACCATCTAACACTCAGAGCTAGTGACGTAGAATAAAAAGTGAGAAAGTCTGCTTATGGTAGGTGGGAGGAGAGGTTGATAGGCCCAACAAGCACAGGACCTTCAACCAGGAGACCGCTGTCTGTGTACAAAGTGCTGTTGAGTTATTTTGAAGTTCCGTTAGTGACGTTTGTGACGCGATTTCTGTACTTCTGTTACATTGTTTCTATACGTATTTTACGTACTTTTTTTAACCCCACGATGTTTTTCCTCAACCTAGCTAAGTAGTTTTGTTTGTAAACTTAACTGCGGGCACTATTTTAGTTTTGTTGCGTGGCGAGAAAATGACATGCGAAAAGGCTAAAATGTGTTCTCATGACACGCAGAATGTCCTCATAATGTGCTATTTATACGTCTGTGAAATCGGTTTGGTTATTGCCACACGAGACAATTTTCCATCCAAATGTAGCACAAATTTTAACCTGACTTTCAGAAAATCTGCAAAATCAAACATGAATGAATGTTTGTTTCCATCCACTACTGTTGTGTGAATATTCGTATGATATATATAAACAGCTGGTGGAGCTAATTCTCCAGTCGGTGCCATTAAACCACTGCAGAAGAAGAAGACATAATGAGAAAAGGTCATTAAAAAGCTCCAGATAGAAGCTCAGATGATGGAAAACCATGTGGAAAACATGATGGAAATATGACTTGACCTTTGTTTCATGCATCAGCGTGAGGAAGGCCGCTATTAAAAGTAGTCTTCCTCTACTTCTCATGGTCTTCATCAGTTGTAAAGCATTTTATTTTTATTTTGTCGTGTTCTCAGGATTTGAACTCTTGATTTCTCTTGATTTCCTCCGATATGATGATGTTTTATTGATTACCTATTCAGGTTGGGATACACAATACACAATATACTAAAATGGACAAATCAGCTTTGTTGATTCACTCACTCATTAGTCATTCTTCATATCTCTTCGTATCTCAGGAGTCTTTCATCAGATCTGATATCGTTTCTCATCACTAAGCATATGTTGTGGCAGGCCCAGAGGGAGGCTGTCTCATCATGTTCTTCATTTTGTTCCCACCGATATTAGTGTGATCTAATCTAAATCATATTTGTTATTTGAATCATCATCCAGTCCCGGTCCAAACTCAGAGAGAGAGAAAGAGAAAGAGCGAGAGCTGACAGCTGTGTAGATAACAGGGCGCTGGTTGCCATGGTGAGGGGATTTGATTGGCGGCTGGGGGGGTTGATTGATAAGGACCCCCCTGCTATTCCAGTGACAGCTCCTGTCAGAGAGCCAGCTCGTCTCACATCAGATGTATCAACTGGTACAGCCCGCTCCCACCCCCAACACACACACCCCCAACACACATACACACACACACTGAGAGAACAGCCAAAACATTTAGTTTACCAACCCCTAACCAACCCATTTACCGCTGCTTCAGTCTGTCTCACAGTTTTCTTAACGGGGGATGACACCAATTTAACTGTGAAGAGGTGGGGTTTAAGTGCTAATATACACATTTGTGTATTAAAACTGCAACTGTTTTGTGTTAATACTCATTATTATTGAATGTGTTTAAAGTATTCAGTGTTTTTCCTCGACTCTTCAGAGCACAAAGACAGCAATGGGACATTAAAACAAAGACTATTATGACTGTGTTAGAGCTCTCAGCTACTTAAGAGCAGGTGACCCATCCCTTTGAGGAGAACTCATTTTAATCAATAATAGAAAAGAGGATTGAGCAATTAATTTGTGATTAAAATGTGCAGCAAATTAAAATGTTTCTAGATGATTTTATATCAGAGGGTTCTCTCAGTCATTAGAGGTTTTTAATTCTGACTAACTTTCCACAAAAAAACAGAAACATTTTTCCCGAAACATCCAGCACACCAGTCTGTCAGTGCACTAGCTGTGAGGTCAGACAGGCCAGGTGTCAGACTGAGCTCCTTGTTAACCCTGGTAGCTATTTCAGTCTGCTGATACAGGCGGAGGGTCCTACAACGTGTTCTGGGAAGGTGAAGAGAGTTCACTGTCCAAATTAGAACAAAATAGGCTGGTGAAGACAGACTCAGACCCGCTAACTCAACTATCATCATTTCAACTTACAGTCCACATTTAGGTGTGAATATGAGTGTGAGCGGTTGTCTGTGTGTGTCAGCTCTGTGATTGACTGGCGAGCTGTCCTGGGTGTAACTCTCCTATCGCAAAATGTCAGCTGGGATCGTCTCTAGCGACCCTCCAAAAGGATAAGCGGGTTCTCACTCCCAACTTGTCAAATACCGCCATTTGGTCAGTGCTCCTTGGCATTGGAGATCGACACACAGGGTACCCCTTTTGCGTTACTTTTAGACGGGTCAGGGACGGCATGTCAATATACACCTGTTAGATGTGTCCTTTTCAAAATAAGAAGTTTTGTTTTCACAGAAAGCTAAGTTTAGGCAACACAACCACTTCGGTAGGGTTAGGAAATGGTCGTGGTTGATGTTAACTTCACTGACTAGCGACTCGTGACAAAATAAATCAACGTTACTTTTAGTTTCACACGACAGGAACACCGGTCTCCTGGTTGAAAGTCTTGTTTCTGTTTGACCCATCCACCACCCTTCTCACCCGCCCTTTGCAGATTCTCACGCTATTAATACCACGTGACCATTGACCATTAAATAAGGCCACGAGTGGGTTTACATTGGAGTTAGTTGAAAGCCCGGTATGTTGCATACAGATGCTAAAGGGCACCTCCGTGCGTTGGTTTCTGATGCCGAGGGGCACTTTCCAAATGGTGGTATTTGACGAGTTGGGAGTGAGAACGGGTTGAGATGCTAGTATGACTGCAGACTGTACTAAGCTAAACACACCATGGTTTTGATGTACTGGACGCACAAAGATCAAACTGATCCCGATTGTCATAATTCAAGTGGGCCAACAATAATTAACTTAACCTGCACACAAACTCCACTCAGAAAAGCCAGCAGGTTCAAACACAGAACCTTCATGCTGTGAGGCGAGTTTCAGTTACCTCAATCTAACTGTACTTTATGATAGCCTATTTACTGTAATCTTTCCCAGGCAGTAATCATACTAGCTGTCATGCACAGCAAAGCAATAACATTGAATGTAAATTATTGCCGTTCAACATAATCCGCAATTTTGCAAAATCATCCAATATCAACCTTGTGTCTGGCGTTGAATACACTACCTCAATAAAGCACAGAGTGCATGGAGTTTCAGCGTGAAACCTTCAGAATATGAAATATCTGTATGAACCATAGTTTGGCATAGACTTCCATTCAGCTGAGGCGCTCCCACATTGAGAAGAAGAGAAAGAGGAGAAGGTGTGTGCGGAGGAGTGAATGCGCTGTCAGTCCGTCTCGCTGGACAGTGAAGGTCTCCGCTCGGTGGGTCCTCGGGGTTATCAGCCTTCCTCAGATATGAGCGACCTCCTCTGTCGCCACCCAGGGGTGATAGGCCCGCTGACAGGGCGGAGCGGAGATAATGCGTCCGATTGACAGCCTCGTCTTCCCCCGTTTAACCGTAGCCTTCCCACACCCTCCAGGCATCCCAGTCCCACCACAGAGCATTCCACTGGGGCTCTGGTGCTGCCTAAATACGGACTGGTGACTGAAGAGGGCATCGAAGACGAGAGGAAGATGCTGCCTGTAGTATGTATTCTGATGCATTTAGTACTGAAATGACACCTCAGTTTCCTGTGCAGAGGTCAAAGGTCAAGGTTGTGCAGGATACTGACATTAGGCAATATCATCATCACAATTATCTTTTATTTCATCGTCATCATTTTTATTTGTTTAGTTCATGTTAAATAAGTAATTAAGCAAACATTCACAGCAACAGCAAAGAGAGCTTGAGCAAAATTCAAAGTACACAAATGTGTGTTTTCTTCAAATGTTTTCATTATAATGACATTTGGCGATTTTCTTTGGGTGGCTAAGATACGTCGTTCTGCCGTCCCTGTCCACGGCAGTACATTGCTTTGCTCCAGTGTTGGTACTTCTGTCTGTTTCTCCAAACTGGGGGCGTGCTGACCGTCGTCTACTGTAGGTAATACACCTACTGTGGATAAGTACCTCATACAACCCCACTTCAAAGCACCCAAACTATCCACTTGTGATCGGATCACCCGAGACGCATGTTGATGTCAGGTCTGAAAAAGGCCTTAGTGGCTATTTTCACAAATATGTACAAAACAAAGTTGCATCATCTTGTGAAAAATGGAGACATATGCACAGTATAGCTATAGTATCATTACAGCCCGTTCTCATTCCCAGGGCGTCAAATACCAACGCTTTGTCACGACCATCGGCGTGTGATACCGCCACACAAGGCACCCTTTAGCAACAGTATGAGACATAGTGGGCTTTCCATTAATTGCAATGTAAATCCATCAGCAGCAGCTGTAAATGCACATAGTTTAAGAGCAAAACGACACACTAAGGGCGGGCTGGAGGGGAAGTGGTTGGGTCCAACAAACACAAGGCTTTCATCCAGGAGACCGCTGTTCGTGTCCCGTGTGTTAAGTTTCACTTTCCAATCAGCCATTCATTCATGTCCCGTGTTCAAAACGTTCAGTTTCATTTTCACTTTACAAACTTAGTGTATTGTGTTTTAAGCCCAATCATGTAGTTTTGTTGCCTAAACCAAAAGTGACGCCAAGGGGCGTGACAAAGCGGCGGTATGTGACAAGTTGGGATTATTATAGTTTATATTTCCCTACATGAAAGTGAGGAGAATTAGAAGTTTAGTTGAGTGTCTCGGAATGAGATGTGAATTACTTTAAAGACAATACCGATTTAGCTGCATGTGCATATACAACCTGTGATGTATGTAGAGAAAAATACAATTTTATATGACAGATGACAACCAATACATACAACAATAATAAGTAACACTCAAAACAATGTGTGTAAACTGTACAGAGGGGGGTTTCCTCCAGGGACAATTAACCAGTCTGAGCTGTGAATATCAAGTCCTCAAAAAGTCCTGTGGCTGCAGCATTTCAAAACCCATTGTGTCACACCTTGTCACCGCTTCACTGGAATCATTTTTAAACACACACTCGATCCAGCACGGCGGCGGCGGCGGCAGTCTTTCAGTCTCTCTGTCATCAGCAGGCAGCCCGTCAAGCGTGCTGTATAAATGTCTGCAGGTTCACCTGGAGTGCCACGCTGAAGCTGCCTGCTAAGCCCCGGCCGGGCCGTCGTGAGCCCCACTCCCTGCAGCTCCAGGCCTGCAGGTAGTGTGCAGTGCTGTGCTCCAGCTCTCACCCCCAGAGCAGCGTATGGTAAAGCCATCAGGGCCAGCGTCCCTTTGAAGAGGGGGACCGAAAGAAACACAACAGCTCTGAACACGATGCCGCGTCTCCCTTTTCCACCAGCCCATTTTTTTTCTTTTCCTCTTCACAAAAATTCCAGCAAGACCCTGTATTACTCTCTGCTTTTTCAATTTATTTCCCCTCTTGCTCGCTGCCTGATCTCTCCCTCCCTCTCAGCCTCTCACTCATTCCACTTAACCCTAACCTGCCTCTTGATTCTGCCCTCACTTTCAGTCACTTTCAGTCTCACTACCTTTCTATATTAACACTGAAAGTCTTTCCTCTCAGGTCACGCAGATTAGCTGTGTTTTGATCAGCATTAACAGCAAAAAGCTGTACTGAGTCACATTTTTCACAGTATATGCTACAAAATCACCTAAAAGCATCGCTATGGATTAATTTACATTATCTTGCTCGTACAGATGTGCTGGAACAGAAGCCAGAACTGGACTGAAGCGGCCAATAGTGATCGCCAAAATCTAAACTCCCTCATTACAGCTACTGTCATTCCCAAATACAAATTTTCTTTTGGTCATGAAACATTTCAACAAGTATTTCCAAGCAGTGTGTGTGTGGTGTGTGTGTGTGTGTGTGTGTGTGTGTGTGTGTGGTACGTCTGTCAGAGATGTCACACATGCTGCTCCACTCAGCATCAGGCCCATTTGGTGGTCGTCCTCTCAGGAATGTGAAGACTGCAGTCACCCGATGTTGTCCTGTGTGCTCACTAATGTCATTGTCATGGCACGCTGCTATATTAGGTTACACTTATAGAAATGTAAATAAGTAGAAGATAAGGATAGGTGTGCATCAGTGCAAAAGATGCTTGCTGTTAGCGTTGATAGTCACTGTGTTGGCATTTGCATATTTTCATGCCAAGAAACATCATTCAATCTTTATTCATTAAAAATAAATTCTGAAAAGAAATGGTGCTTTTGAAGTTTTTGTAAATGCTGCGAGCGCAACAAACTTATTTTACTTCCATTGTACTGGAGTGGAGGCAGAAATTTCCAGACCTGGACAAACACAACCAAACTATCTGCATGGACTAACTGCCTTTCTGTATGACATGTTGGGCGTCCGCCAAGCAGCCGACATTCAGGTGCAATGCATGAAGTAGTGTGTCCTTTATACTGTATAGCAAGGTAAAGGTGGGATGGTGGATGGGGCAAGTAGCACATCCTGCTCATTCGCACGAAAATGCGCATAAATGCCACGATAACGTACAAGGTGTTAAATGTGCAGTAAGTACGTTTTTCTTGATTTCCGCATGTTATTTGTATGCTGTGTATCCTTTACTGACTGCAATGTAAACGCAGCTCTTTTAACCAGGAGACCCGTGCTCGTGACCGTTGTTCACCTGTGTTTTGTTTATTAAATCACGTTAGTGGCGTTTGTGACAAGCTTTGCGACACGTGACAATCGTCACATGTTTTTTATTGACATTTGTGACGTGTTTCTGAAGTTATGTTACTTTGTTTCCGTACGTTTTTTACTTAGTTTACTTACTTACTTTAAAGGAACTATTTTGTAACTTTCAGAAATGCTTGGTAACAGCGACACCTGTGGCTGTTAAATCAACGAAAGTCAGCGTCGGGCTCGCGCTTACTCGCTCTACATAGACATGAACGAGCATCACTCAAAACAGTGAGGCGACACACGTCAGCTAAATCCACAATATCTCTCTATATTTCACCTGCTTGGCAGTAATGTTAGCTGACCAGACGGAGGTCTCTCCATGAATCAATGCTGATCCTAGTGTTGGCTTTTTCTGCCTCAGCCTCCGGGGCTGAAGCAGGAAGAGAAACGTTACTGTCTCCCGACTGCGCCCGCAGGGAGACACCGGCACCCGGTCGTAGACGGTAACGTAACTCTCTGCGGAGCCCCGTCACTTCACAAGACACGGAAAACCTCTGTTGGTCTGGAGGAGCTGCAGCATTTATTTCTGCACAAAGTCCACTGTACATTCACTAGATATTCTCAGAGCTAAACTAACTCTCCTGCAGTGTGGAGTGAGCGCGCATGAACGTCTAGAGGTGGAGCGAGATAGCGTGAACGCGCGCATGGGATCCCGACCCGGTAGATTTATACGCTTAAAAAGTTACAAACAGTCCCTTTAAGTCCAACCATGATGTTTTCCCTTACCCTAACTAAGTGGTTTTCTTGCCTAAACCTAACTGTGGATGTTTGCGTGGCTTACAAATGACACGCGAAAAGGCTTAAATATGTCTCATGACACGCGGAATGTCAGTGTAATGTCGTGGTATTTATACACCTTCCTGTGAAACCGGGTTGGCACATCTGACTCAAGCGGGAAACACAAGTTTGTGTCCCATCACATTCCTTTGTTCGTGGTGGTACAGTATGAATTTACACACCAGGGGTGTTTTTAAACATGCGATTCATTTGCACGTCAATATATTCTTTCGAACTGTTGTTTTTATCGTGAATACTTTCACACAGAATGAGAATATTATGTGGCAAAAAAGCAAGGTTCATTTTTCTGAGCTGTCTCACGGCGAGTAAAGGCATCAACCAGTCATGTTGTGAAGAACGTGTTGATTTGCACCAATATTTATAGTTATGTAGTTATTTATAGTCCGAACCAGGCCGGCAAACTTTATTACTCCTTTGCAGGCAAGTACTTCGCATTTTTGTGTCATTTATTCATCACGCCCCCGGTGTGTGAAGGCCTTAAAAGTGGGAGAAACATCAAACATCAAACATTTTCAATATATGCACCAGGGTGAACAGCTCTCATTAGGATTGACAGGCTGCCACGTTTGGATTGGATAAAACATCCACTACTTTAGTGTCTTCTCTCACTCTTTTTGGCGCCGTGGATGTAGCTGTCTTAAAGTTTTCAGAGAACACTGGAAATCTGACCCTCACCCTTTTTCACTGGTCAGAGTTAAACAACTTTGACGTCTGTTATTTAATGTTGAAGGGCCGGGGTGTTTGAGCAAATATGAACAGGAAATGGAACTTGACCATCCCATGTCACATCGCATGCAGGAGACTCCTTCGCTACCCTCCTCTTCACTGATAAAGATGTTGTGCTCTGCGTTGGAGGCTCCTCGCCACTGATCTTTTATATTGTTAGGGTTTGATGTCACACACGCACACGCA
>CAKAOI010012786.1:728-14066 GCA_916701655.1 Sebastiscus albofasciatus
GGTGGGTGTTGGTGGGTGTTAGTGAATGTTGGTGGGTGTTGGTGGATCTTGGTGGGTGTTGGTGTTGGTGTTGGTGGGTGTTGGTGAACGCCAGGAGAGGGTTATGGGCTTCGTGGAACAATAGCAGCATACTTCTGGACACTTTTAATCTCCCGTCGCCGGGCTGACGGGGACATGGAACATGTTTGTTAACGCCTTTATAATTATATTTCCTCTCAGCTCAAAGAGAAACAGACTGACGGAGTCTTAGAAGGAAGAGCATTTTAAACAAAGAGACGTCTGAGACGATGAAACACCAGATTTATTTCTGTAGTTTTTATTATTCTAACGAGCAGCGAAGACTCAGAGGCAGTTGTTATTTTAGTTACTTCCTCCAAGATGTTTACGTACATACTTACACCAAGAAATACTGTTCGAAACCCGGTGGTGGAACTAAGTACATTTACCTACTCTACTTCAGTTTTCAGGTACTTGAGTATTTCCATTTTTATGCGACTCTTGAGTGAACATTTTACTTGTCAATCAATACTTATTTCATACTTTAAGTACATTTAGCTGATACATACTTTTACTTCAGTAAGGTTTTGAATGCAGGACTTTTTCTTGTAGTGGAGTATTTTCACAGTGTGGTATTAGTACTTTTACTGCAGTAAAGGATTTTCTTCCACCACTGGATGCTGTTAATGTTTTTTACACGTAAATGTATAATGTGTAATATATCCCCATTAAAATGTCAAAAAATGACTACATCTATGTTACATATATAATTTAGTTGAGTTGTGTTCTTACATTAACCCAAATGTGTTTCATTTGGTCGCCTGTCGATACCGTCATATCCTCTTTCTGCAGCACATAAAGGAGTGGTGACATCATAAAGGAGTGGTGACATCATAAAGGAGTGGTGACATCATAAAGGAGTGGTGACATCATAAAGGAGTGGTGACATCATAAAGGAGTGGTGACATCATAAAGGTGTGGTGACATCATAAAGGAGTGGTGACATCATAAATGAGTGGTGACATCATAAAGGAGTGGTGACATCATAAAGGAGTGGTGACATCATAACCGAGTGGTGACATCATAACCGAGTGGTGACATCATAAAGGAGTGGTGACATCATAACCGAGTGGTGACATCATAACCAAGTGGTGACATCATAACCAAGTGGTGACATCATAACCGAGTGGTGACATCATAAATGAGTGGTGACATCATAACCAAGTGGTGACATCATAAATGAGTGGTGACATCATAACCGAGTGGTGACATCATAACCGAGTGGTGACATCAGTGGACCATGTCACCACCCCTTTATGATGTCACCACTGATGTCACCCAAACACACGCACACACACGCACACATGCACACATACATGCACACACACGTGCACAACACACACTTTAAAAGATGATAGTTAATTTTAACTTTACTTAAGTTATTTCACTGTTAACAAACAATAAAATGATAATTAATTAATAGTAATGTAATAATTTCTGTTATTTCATCAGTAGTTTGTGTAATATGAAATAAGTACTTTATAATTTCTGTGTTGTTTGTTTGACTATAACTTTATTACATTCTGATTACATTAACAAAGTATTTATTATCAGTTTATTGTCGCAGATAATGATGAAATTGTATGTACTATATTAGGTATCGGTTAGTGAAATGACTTTTAAACTTTTAAGAAATGGTTTGTGAAACATCTATAAACTTTACACAGACAGACGGACCGAAAGCTAATTATTAACCATTGACAAAGTATTAATTATCTATTAAAATAATGTTTATAGATGCTTTACAAAGTCTTTATTTACCATTTAACAAAGTGTTACAAATATCTATCTATGTGATGTTTATAGATGTTTTTAAAACAATTTCTTTAAAGTATACAAATAATATCTTAATCATTTACAAATACTATGAAATGTTATAATGTGTGCAACAATAAACTGTTAAAATAACGTAATTATATGATGATATCAGGTTCATGAGCAGTAAAGCAATGTACTAAGTGGTCAATCACAAGGTAACATTCAGGAGAGAGTCCCAGAATCAGAACGTAATAGTTATAGTCAAACAAACAATATATGGAATTATAAAGTCATTATTTAATATTACACAAACAGAAATTATAGCGTTACTATTAATTAAGAAACATTATTAATTGTAATTTTATTGCTTGTTAACAGTGAAATAACTTATTAAGTAAAGTTTAATTAACGATCATCTTTTAAAGTTTTTTTGTGTTGTGCACGTGTGTGTGCACGTGTGTGTGTGTGTGTGTGTGTGTTTTTGGGTGACATCATAGCAATGGTGACATCATCACTGCATCGTGACATCACCAGATGGAACTGTGATGTATTAAGGGAGCGGTGACGTCATAGCAGTGGTGATATCACCGCTGCTATGACGTCACCAGATGGAACTGTGATGTATTAAGGGAGTGGTGATGTCATAGCAGTGGTGACATCACCGCTGCTATGACGTCACCAGATGGAACTGTGATGTATTAAGGGAGTGGCGACGTCATAGCAGTGGTGACATCACCGCTGCTATGACGTCACCAGATGGAACTGTGATGTATTAAGGGAGTGGCGACGTCATAGCAGTGGTGACATCACCGCTGCTATGACGTCACCAGATGGAACTGTGATGTATTAAGGGAGTGGCGACGTCATAGCAGTGGTGACATCACCGCTGCTATGACGTCACCAGATGGAACTGTGATGTATTAAGGGAGCGGTGACGTCATAGCAGCGGTGACATCACCGCTGCTATGACGTCACCAGATGGAACTGTGATGTATTAAGGGAGTGGCGACGTCATAGCAGTGGTGACATCACCGCTGCTATGACGTCACCAGATGGAACTGTGATGTATTAAGGGAGCGGTGACGTCATAAAGGAGCAACATTCCAGAGGGAATCTCAAAATCACTTGACCGAAGGTGAATCTGAAGACTTGATCAGAAGAACGGATCTACTGAGAGAAGCAGTTGAGAAAGAGGTATGAATTGTATTAGTTTAATGAACTTTATTAATATTTTATGAGTTCATTGCTTCAGATTAAACCTCCCAACGGTATATGAAACAGTTAAAATGATCCTCACATGTTAGTTCATAATAATTAGGGCTGCAACTAACGATTACCTTCATTTTGGATTAATCTCTCAATTAGTTTCTTGATTAATCGATTAGTTGTGTCAGAATGTGGTGAAAAATGTGGATCAGTGTTTCCCAAAAGCCCAAGATGACAAATGTCTTGTAGATATTCAGTTTAGTGTCACAGAGGAGGAAAGAAACCAGAAAATATTCACATTTAAGAAGCTGGAATCAGAGAAACTACACTTTTTCTTAACAAAATCGCTCTCAAACCAATTTTCAAAATAGTTGGCGATTAATTTAATAGTGACTTAACTAATCGATTATTCGTTGCAGCTTTAATAATAATGATCCAGTACTGTAATAACATAACACTGACAGGTGCCGTTCTGCACAATTAGTAATAATCGATCACAATCAGTGATCTATGTACAAGCAGAGCTGCTTGAGCCCCACAACCACCAGTTTTTATGAAGTTTTACGGTCGTTTATAATCGTTGCTCTATTATGCATCACTCCACAGGTGCTTGCTGTTATCAGTAGCACTAGTAGTACCTGAATCTTACAGTTTGCACTTTGTATGGTTTTAGGTTTTTTTCAACAGATTACAAACGTCAAACGAAGATGGAAGATTCAATCTCCAACGAGCTCGTTGAAGCCACACTGGAACAGGTTGAGTCCGATATTGATGGACTGTTTGAGACCATCTCGAGCATCTCCTCGTCAGAGGTTGATGACAAAGAAGAAGACTTGGCTGTTGATCGCATCCACCAAAATGTGGATTGGTATTTGGACAAGTTTTTTGACCGCCGGCGATCTTTTTCGGAGGACCAAGAAGAGAAAGACTTGTTCATGTGGGTGTATGTATCCAGATCCGACAAGTTCAACAAGAAGAGGAAGAAGCCTTTTTGGAAGCCCTGGCCTAAATGGAGACCACGGATAAGGGTCCTGCGAGCAAGAAACCGGAATTCGGATAAGAATAGCGAGGCTGCTAATGAAGCAAACTTGACCTCTGTCCCTCTGGAACCGATAGATATGCCATATGAAGATGTCCAACAACAGAGTAGCAGTGGCAGACATCCGAGCAAGATCAACAGCTCAAAGAAGAAGAAGTCTTTTTGGAAGCGCTTGCTTAAATGGACTCCATGGAAAGGGGCCCTGCAAGCAAGAAAGCGGGACAGTGACTCAAACTCTGTCCCTCCGAGTCTTGAGACGTCTGCCACTTCCTTAATCGACTCCATTGAGGACAGCGGGGCTGTTAATGAAGCAGACTTGACCTCTGCGTTCAATGCGGATTCGGATAAGACTGCCGAGTCGGTACTCGTTGACGCCTTCCTCGACAGTGACTCAAAGTCCGTCAATCTGAGTCCTGCGACGACTGACCCTTCCTTAATCGACTCCATTGAGGACATCGAGGCTGTTAATGAAGCAGACTTCCCCTCCATCCCTCTGACACCGATAGATGTGCCATATGAAGATGTCCAAATACCGAATAGCAGTGGCAGACGTCAAAGCAAGATCAGCAGCAAGAAGAAGAAGTCTTTTTGGAGGCGCTTGCTTAAATGGAATCCATGGAAATGGGTCCAGCGAGCAAGAAAGCAGGATTCGGATAAGACTGTCGAGTCAGAACTCATTGACGTCTCCGACGACAGAGACTCAAACTCCGGCCCTCCGAGTTCTGAGATGACTGCCAATCTCGCAATCGACTCCAGTGAGGACAACGAGGCTGCTCATGAAGCAGACGTGACATCTGCGTTCAACGCAGATTCGGATAAGACTGCCGAGTCGGTACTCGTTGATGCCTTCGTCCACAGTGACTCAAAATCCGGCCCTCCGAGTCCTGAGACGACTGCCAATCTCGCAATCGGCTCCAGTGAGGGCAGCGAGGCTGTTAATGAAGCAGGCTTGACCTCCATCCCTCTGACACCGATAGATGTGCCATATGAAAATGTCCAACTACAGAATGGCAGTGGCAGATGTCACAACGGGATTAGCAGCAGGAACAGGAAGACTTCTTGGGCGCGCTGGCTTAATCGAAATACATGGAAAAGGGACCTGGGAGCAAGTAAGCAGGATTCGGATAAGACTGTCGAGTCGGTACTCGTTGACGCCTCCCTCGACAGTGACTCAAAATCTGACCCTCCGAGTACTAAGAGGGTTGCCACTCCCTCAATGAGCTCTAGTGAGGACAACAAGGCTGTTAAGAAAGCACACTTGACCTCTGTGATAAATGTCGATTCGGAAAAGGCTATCAAGTCGGCACTCGTTGACGCCTCCCTCGACAGTGACTCAAAGCCCGAGCCCGAGCTCACTCCGAGGCGTGCAACGACTGCCACTTCCTTAATCGACTCCAGTGAGGACAGTGAGGCTGTTAATGAAGCAGGCTTGACCTCCATCCCTCTGACACCGATAGATGTGCCATATAAATATCTCCAAATACAGAATGGCAGTGGCAGACGTCAAAGCAAGACCAGCAGCAAAATGAGAAAGTCTTTTTGGAGGCGCTGGCTTAAATGGAATCCATGGAAATGGGCCCGGCAAGCAAGACAGCAGGATTCGGATAAGACTGTCGAGTCAGAACTCATTGACGTCTTCGTTGACAGAGACTCCAAATGTGTCACTCTCTCAATCAGATCCAGAAGCACAGAGGTCAAGGATGTTAATGAAGCAGACTTGACTGCCGAGTCAGAGCTCATTGACGCCTTCGTCGACAGAGACTCAAAATCCGTCCCCCCGAGTCCTGAGAGATCTGCCACTCCCTCAATCGGCTCCAGTGATGACAGCGAGGATGAAGTAGACTGGGCCTCTGTGTTCAATACCGAAATGGATAACACTATCGAGTCGGAGGACATTGACGTCTTCGTCGACAGAGCCTCCAAATCCGTCACTCTCTCAATCAGACCCAGAAGCACAGATATCAAGGCTGTTAATGAAGCAGACCCCACCTCTGTGTTCAATGCTGATTCAGATAAGACTGTCAAGTCGGTACACATTGACGCCTTCCTCGACAGAGACTCAAGATCCCTCCTTTTGAGTCATGAGAGTTTTGCCACTCCCTCAATTGGCTTCAGTGAGGCCAGGGAGGATGCTAATGAGGCAGACTTGACCTCTGTGTTCAATGCCGAAATGGATAAGACTATCGAGTCAGAAGACATTGACGTCTTCGTCGACAAAGCCGCCAAATCTGTCACGCTCTCAATCAGACCCAGACGCACAGAGGCCAAGGCTTTTAATGAAGCAGACTTCACCTCTGCGTTCAATCCCAATTCGGATGAGAACGACATTGACGTCTTCGTCGACAGAGCCGCCAAATCCGTCACTCTCTCAATCAGACCCAGAAGCACAGAGGCCAAGGCTGTTAATGAAGCAGACTTCACCTCTGTCCCTCTGGAACCAGTAGATGTGCCATATGAAGAGGTCCAAATACTGATTAGCAGGGGCACACGTCAAAGCAAGATCAGCAGCAAGAAGAAGAAGTCTTTTTGGAAGTGCTGCCTTAAATGGAATCCATGGAAAAGGGCCAAGCGAGCAACAGAGCTGGATACGGATGAGACTTTCGAGTCAGTGAGTGACTTCGACATGACAGACGAGACATCTGCAGGCAAGACTCGTAAGAAGGAGAAGAAGGGTCTCTGGAAGTACTTGACTAAATGGAACCGACGGACAAACGTCCAGCGTGCAACACGAGAGGATGTGGATGAAACCATTGAGTCGGACGAGGACGACACACCAGAGGCCGTGGAAGCCTCACAGACTGACGGATCTACAAATGTCCATTGCCTCTGCAATAAGCCAATTGGACAAACCAAAAGGGCGCCTTGGTGGCACTTTCGCAATAAGGTCAATCCGGATTCAAGCCAACCAATGGACATAGCTGTCAAGCCATCTCGAGTAAAATCTCGCGTCAAATCTCGCGTCAAATACAAACGGCCGAACAACACCCCTCTGGTGTTGCAGGATTATGAGGATGAGGATATGACATTGGAGGGCACCACAAACACCCCACCTTCGCACGCCATTCTCGAGGGTAATGACAACATCCCATGTGACGGCGTGAGCTCGCTTCCATCCAAGACAGGGGAGGGTGTCGTGGCTGCTTCTGACACGGTCGCCACATCCCGCCTCAACTCCCGCAGAGAGTCCAACAACACCCCTCTGGTGTTGCAGGATTATGATGGAGAAGAGGATGAGGATATGACATTGGAGGACACCACAAACGCCCCACCTTCGCACACCATTGTTGAGGGTGACGACAACATCCTGTGTGACGGTGTGAGCTCACTTCCCGCCAACGCAGAGGAAGGTGTCATGGCTTCTTCTGTGACGGACACCAATAAGACCCTCGATGACGCGGGCAGCAGTCACTCCTCGACCTGCGAGGTACGTATGCATTTATACCTGGAAAATGAAATCGATTAGACCAGATTTAATGACAACAAAAGAGTAGATTAAACAAGATATGAGTTCATAGTTCAGTTACACAGAATAGAACAGCGAGCTTTACTGTTGCTGATGCCGGGATCAGACTACACGGTATTATTGTCTTTGACGATGGCCACCATGTCAGATCTAACGATCACAGCGTCATAAACTCTTTCGGTGTGTTGGTCGGGTGAGTGGCAAGACTACACGTATGACCACGACCAATCACGGCACGTCGTATTCCACGATCATGCGCGAGTTCAGACGTCATCGGGGAGGCGGTTGAAGCAACTGTCAATAGGCTCGTTGGAGAGGAGTCGGGCCTGCGCAGAATCGATCACCGGCGATCGCCGTGCAATGCATGCCGGTTAGATTTGTGTCCGACTTAATGCCAACATGCTCTGACGTCCTGCACACGTGGGCAACGATAACTTCACGAGATCGAGTTTTTAGAGCCAGGCGACGCAGTTGCTCTCCACCGACTGCAAGATGCAGGGCATGATGGGAAACGGCTGATCAAAGAGCTGATTGGCTCTTAGTTTTGACAGCGAAACAACACGCGTTGCAGAAAGTCATAACTTTCTGTGTAATTGTAATATTTAACACCAGATTGTTGGATATTAATCTCATGTTGAGCAATGAAGGTTATTTATACAACACTTATCAAAACCAGAGCTCATCGTGTGCTTTACAAGGTGGACATCAAAATAATAAAGGATAGAATCCAACACGCACATTTCCACATATATTTACAACAAATACAAATAAATCCCAACGTGGTCTGAAAACTACAAGTGGCCAACAGATGGGATCTAACAGGAAGTCACTTTTTCTGGGACTTCCTGTACATTTTTTGAAGGCAGCTCGAAACGGCTGGAAACTGTCCGACTCAACCGCAGCTTTTAGTCCCCTCCCCTCCCCCCCGCTGCCGCCTGATCTCGTCTACTTTCCAGGCGAGGTGCAGTTCATCTTCAGTGCTTGGGTAATGATAATTTAGCATATTCCCGCAATTAGGACCGAGGATATGCCGATATGTCTTGAAACACGGACGAAGGACTGAGGGGTTTTTCGTTGCACCCTCTGACTCGCATGTAAGCAAAACCCCGTGGCGCAATGAAAGTGAGGGCCGGCGTGCGCCGCCTGAGGTGGGATCCCGGCCCCGCGTGGTCAGGCGCACCACCGGCCCGTGAGGAGCGTGAGTGAGGAGCGTGAGTGAGGAGCGTGAGGACCCAAAAGATGGTGACGAGAGGTTAACGTCACACCGCCATAAAGTGATATCGGTGCCGTTGTATCGGAGCCGTGTTGGGAATACATGAGCACAGGACGCGATACTGGTATCGGTATCGGCGCATCCCGGCCTACAGCGGCCGTGTCGGACTATAATCGGGCTGATATTGTGTAGTCTGATCCCGGCATTACTTAAGCAAAGCTGTTTATGCAAAACAGAGAGTAGATCTCTCCTGTCGTCTTTAAACTGAACTTTGATCTTTGTACTTACTTTGTTTTTTTCATTTCAAAAACTCGTAGAAAGCCCAGGATCAGCCTGAGAAAAGACCGTCTCTGCTGAAGAGGGTCCTCAGCCGCCTCCACCTGTGTCGTGCAAAATGATCCCCCCCCCGGGTCTAGGGGAGATCATTTCTCTTTCTTTCTCTTTCTCTCTCTCTCTCTCTCTCTCTCCCTTTCCCCCGGGGGAAAAGAGAGATAGATGCATGTCCATCTATCTCCCTCCCTCCCTCCATCCTGCATGTCAAGGCAAATGGACGCCCCCCCCCACCGAGAGCCTGGTTCTGCTCAGGGTTTCTCCTCCGTTGAAAGGGGGAGTTTTCCTCTCCACCGTCCACCTCTCTTGCTGAGGGGTGGACGTTGGTCTGTTTAGGACGATCAGTCCAATCAGGTACGGTTGATCCGTACACTGTTACCCCGGGTACAATGTTAACCCGGGTTTGATTTTAAATAAACTTTATATTGATCATTAACTATTCTTTTATCTCATTGTTTGTAATATTCAGCAGTGCTTAGTCATGTTAAGCAGAAATAACTATTAGATTTCTTTAAAAGGCAGAATGAAGGAGATTCAGAGTTTTGTTTCTAAACACATAATAATGTAAATGTAGTAAAGTAATGCGTGAAGACATGAGCTCATGGTCGTGGCTCCGAGGCTCTGCTCCGGAGGGTTGGAGATCTACATCTGGACGTCGACGGCTGCTCTTTCTCCTCAACCCGGTGTCATCCTGGACCCGACTCTCTCGTTCCAGTCGCACGTCAAGTCCATCATCAAATCTTCCACCTGAGAAACATCTCGACTCACTCAGCAGCCACTCTCCGACTGCGTGGCAGAATCCCTCGTCCACGCCGTCGTCCCCTCCCGTCTGGACGGCTGTAAAGGAGTTCTGTCCTGGACCGGCTCCAGTATGTTCAGAACCCAGCTTGGTTTGCTTTGCTTATCTTTAGTTATCCTTCATGTTACAGGGATTTTAGGTTAGCCTTATAGTTTCACATCACCCATCACCTCACTACTGACCACTGACTACTCTCTACACCCTCATTGACCTTCTGTTCATTCAGTTGGATTACCTTTAATAAATGGACCTGCGTTACTTTAACTGTTCCTGAGTGGACTTCTCTCCTCTGTTAAGCTCTTGAACGAGCTGATGATGGGTCAGATGTCGTGTGTGAACCTGGATGTATATGACAAATAAAGGTTTCTCCTTCTTTAACTATCTGTTTATATCTTTCTGGGAAAATGATTATCCAACAGACCGGTCCGTAACAACAGAGTTAACTAATAACTGGTTTATAACGTGCTTCTGGCGAACGCCACAGTAACTAACATGTTTTCAATATCTCAACGGAGAGATTCAAAATGGTGTTTTGTTAAAGTTGCTCGTGAGTGATGTGTTGCATAAAGGCGGTAAAAGGAGCTGTTCATTCGTTGGTTATTAGCGGAGGCAAGGCAGGGAGATTCAAAGTGCTTTACAGAAACATTCAAGAACATTTCCACAAAGTGCAAAAGAACATTAAGACATAATTAAAACAATTCTAAAAACATTAAAGATTAGAAAATAAGAACAAGCTAAAAATAAAAGCTAGGATAGAAGCTAAATTAGAATATAACACACAAGAGTCAAAGCTCTAGAGCCGTATCAGATCATTATCTGGTTTAATAAAAGGCAGCAGCAAACAGGAAAGTGTTAAGCTTTGATTTAAAAGAACTGAGAGCTGGAGGTTCTGCAGGTTTCTGGGAGCTTGTTCCAGATATTTGGTGAATAAAAACTGAACGCTGCTTCTGCATGTTTAGTTGTGACTCCGGGACACTAAGAGACCTGATCCAGACGACCGGAGAGGTCTGGATGGTTCAGAACAGAGCAGAGGTCGGTTACGGAACTGAGCGGTCTTCTATGTTTAAGGTTACATCCTTCCCCTCCTCCAAAAAGAAACGTCCCCGTTTCAAAACAAGTGCAGTAAACCCACGTGTACACGCTCACATCAACCTGCCAGCTTTACAACAACTACATTTCAACAGTGAACATTTCCATGTACTCTTTACTTACATAACTTCACAGTCTCAACTAAGTATGTCACACTATGTTTCACAACCCAGAAATAGCTGCTACACGTAGCACCTCGACAAACCACGTTACACTGAAACAAGGTGCTACTGCGAGGAGAGAACATGTCTGGTGAGCGCTCATCCTGCCGAGAGGGAGCTGGAAGAGGAGAAGCTGGAAGAGGAGAAGCTGGAAGAGGAGAAGCTGGGAGGCTCCTGACGGCAGAGTGTACGGCTTCAGTCTGACGTAATGGACTACCCGCCCTGTGCGTCCATCACCGCCAAGACCCTGCAGGGCCCCTTCCAGTGGGGAGCAGGTTTCATACGGTCCTCTGTAGGACCATGCAGCCATACCAGATCCCCTTCTACATACGGCTGATGGCCAACCACTCCATCATGGTACACTTTTTGTTTCTCGTGGGCGTCGGCACCGCGCTGCCTGGCACCGGCTAAAGCAGCCTCCAGCCTCTCCTCCAGAGAGGTCACAAAGTCAGCATGAGAAAGAGTAACGTCTACAACATCCACCGCTGCCACCAACGGAGCCGAGCAGTCTATACTTAGTTATTATAAAATAAGGACACGATGAGACGGAGGTTAATACATGCTGGCAACTTCCTTTACTGACTTGAGCTCTGACGCCAACGATGGATGGAAAATAACATAAAACTGTTCTGAGAACACAAACTAACCTTTAAAAGACACTAAAATAACCAAAACAAGCGTGGAGCTGGTGGCGTGTCGCCCTCTCTCTACGGCATCACGGTAACAGTCTTCATATAGAAGGTGATTCTGGGTCTGCTCCCACACGCAGAAGGATTGTGGACAGTATTCACTGCGTTCTCAGGACTTCTTTGTGCTCTCTGTCCCAAAAGCTCGGACGAAAATTGGGGAAAGGGCTTTTTCATATTCTGCACCCTCATGGTCCGTGTCCACAGGGGCGTTTTTTATCGCGAGGGGACGCGACGCTTCCCAGCATCGGACGCTTGGTGCGCTGTCCCTAGAAACAAGGCACTCGGCTCCTGATTGGACGAACGCTTTCCCGCCGTCGGCTGCTGCTCCCAGCTTTCACACCGGAACCAGTCTGGAGGCTCGTTTGGAAACTTTCTTCTCTGATTTCACGTCAATAGTTCACTGAGATGTTTCTGAAGACATCTGAGGAGAGAGATAATCCATGTTGATGAATCTGTCTTTATTTTAGATCGACAACGTTTATTTAAAAGATCCTCTGGAGTTTGGAGAGGCGGCGAGTCGCGGCGGACGCCTGTGATTTGCATAAAGTAGACGAGCCCTCAACTTTATGCAAATGAGGAGCGGGCGCCGTGACGCCTAGTCTCTCGAATCACGACGCCACGCTACCAGAATGCATTGCACGGCTGCTTCCATAGACAATGAATGGGGAGCGTGGGGAGCGTGGAAAGCACGGAGGCTGTGGACGCAGACCGTTAGCCTGGAATCTGCTCCAAAATGACCTGAAATCTAAATCAAGGAGCTGGTCTCATTAAACATCATTGAACATGTCTAAATGTAGAATGAAGGCTTTAGAAGCAGACTGCACGGCATGCCAACGTCTTCAGCTCCCTTGTTGTACAGCTGACTCCCAGAAAAGTTCCTTTTTGTCCCCCATTTGTCTTCAGATTGTTGTCTTTTAATGCACATTGTAGTGCTTTTAGTGTTTGTGACTGTATTTGTGTCTCCGTCTGCAGCTTAGTGTTCTTGCTGCTGACCGTCTCGGCCAGGTCTCCCTTGGAAAAAAGGTTCTTAATCTCAACGGGTTAAATAAAGGTTTAATACAAAATCGATTTAAAAAGTCACGGGGACGTCCCACCGATACATGGACGTACTGAGGACAGATGCTGGACAGATGCGTGGAGGACTGAGACAGCTGGAAGCTCCGCTGGAAAGCCCGTCTGAGGACGACCCGATGATGACAGACACATTGATTTAATCTGATCATCACAAAAGAAACGGTCAATTTGTGTCTATTTACACAAATCAATAAACGTCCTGACTTTTCTACAAACTGCTGTTTGACTTTATAGTTCACTGTATATAACAGACTCAACACGCTCATCAGGAGCAGCAGGTTCTGTCCTGGGAGGGGAACTGGAGTCTCAGGTGGAGGTGGAGGAGAGGAGAGGAGGATGCTGAGGAAACTACTCAGTGTTAGGGACAACGCCTCTCATCCTCTGCACGCCACGCTGGAGTCAAACCAGAGCTCCTTCAGCCGTAGACGGAGACCACCGAGGTGCAGCGCAGAACGCCACG
>CAKAOI010012794.1:709-24322 GCA_916701655.1 Sebastiscus albofasciatus
GACAAGTTAGCATGACATGGTTGGTACCAATCGATTCCTTAGGTTTTCTAGTTTCATATGATATGAAGTATCTTCACTCTAGTGTTAAGAATGAGACCAGTACAGCCTCTGAAAGACAGAATAACAGGCCGTCGGATTGTTAAGAGGTTAATAGTTTGTATAATAAAAGATCGATACTTGTCTGTGTATCGATTCGATACCGCCACGCAAAATATTGCTTATTTTAATCGTAATTTTTAAGCAATGAAAAGAAATGAGAAGCCATTTATTCTTCATATATGTAGTGGTATTATATTTTTGGATTCATCATGTCATTGAGGATTTTACTCACCTGATCTTCTATGCACTTGTGGTCAGTCTCCTGTAGCCAGGAGCCCATGAGCACACTGTCGTCATAGTGACAGAGAGAGCGCAGCAAGGAGGTGGTAGTGTTGGCTGAGTTGTCAGTCAAAGTGAACTCTGCCACCAGCTCCCTCAGGAGGGCGTTGAAGCTGCCTACAAAAGAACAATACTGGTTTTCCATAAATGTTCTTAACTTCTGTTAAAAATGAATGTAGAAGTGACCGTGTTACCTTCATAGGTCTTGGGAGGCAACAGAGCCAGGATGTCGTACAACCGGAGCCTCACCATCGCTGCACTAGCTTTCAGGTGAGCACCATGGACCTTAATGATGGCAGGGACACTGGCAAAACAATACAATCATCAGATATATAATCTGGAAACAATGAAAGAAACGCAGAAAATAGCAATCACACATAATACTTAAAAGCATCACACTCACTGAGACATCATGGTCATGGCACATTCAATGGGAGTCATCAGTCTACGGATCACATCTTCTGTGAGCAGCTCGGGACAGTGGGCCACAAAGCTGCGCATGGCTACAGAGGAAAGGAACAGGCGTGTTGCTCAGAATTGTGTCTGCTAACATTACAGAGCATGTGCAGGTAAAACAGGGCGGCGTGTTTCTTTTACCACACAGTGCTCCAGCTCGGCCCTCCAGGGTGACCTGCCAGGTGAAGGAGTCTCCCCTGGCCTTTTCTGCCTCCAGCTCCTTCTGGGAGCGAGGAAACACGTTCCTCCACAGCAGCAGCATCTTGGGAAGGTGATAGCGCACGAGGGAGGGACCTGAGCACACACACACACAATGTAAGCGAGAGAGCGGGAGACAGTATTGTTTACGAATCAAAGCCAAGAGATAAGATAGAGAGGCTCACCCAGAGTCATGAGGGCACCCAGCAGCAGCCATCCAGCCTGTGTGCGCTGCAGGGACAGTCGACTATTCTGAGCGGCTGTCCTCAGGAGGTCTTCAGCTATACTCACCACCAACTACAAGGAAAAAAAAACCAAGACAACCTTTAAATCTATATATGGGGCAATCAATGAGGCTGCTACAGAAAGACCTCAGTGATTAACAAGATTACATTGTGAAGCTACACACCTTGCCCTTGGAGTGGGGGATACCCAGAGGACACTGATGTACGCCTCCCAGCAGAGCAGCCATCGCAAAGCTGTAGCCGCTCACAGCCTCAGGCGAACTCTTCAGGTTGTTGATTCTCTCCGCACAGCGGTCCAGCAGCGGGGTCAACTGATAGGGCAGCGCCACGGCAACACAGCGCAAGCACCACGCAGCGGCCAAACGAGCCGCCATGCTCGGGTGCAGAAGCACTGAGGTCACAGTTTCAAGGAGTCCTGGGAGGAGGAGATGGAATATGCTTCAAGTTGTGAATGAATCCAGTCTAAATTCATTCCTTCTGACTGGAGACTCCAACATATTCATTCACTTTAAAGAGTAACATGCAACAAGAGCATATACGGTGAGCACTTTATACTGTATATTTCAGTCAGTAAAACAAGTGGATGTAAGATTTTACAATATTACACATTACAAAAGTTACAGAAAATGCGGCCAATGTCATACAAGATGGCTAAGTAAGCAAATTTTCACTCCCGTTAGGATTATTATCATCTATGTAATCCCAATTTGTGATTATAGAAACTTAAAGGGTTAGTTTGTTTGTTTTGAAGTGGGGTTGTATGAGGTAGTAAGAAAGAAAGGCGTGGGCCTTGGGCCTTTCTTTTAGCCACCTAAAAGAAAGGCGTGGGCCTTTCTTTTAGATGGCTAAAATATGTTTTGCTTTGCTTCCGTGTGGTAACTCCTGTCTGTTTCTCCAAACTGGGGGCGTGCCGACCGTCATCTACTGTAGGTAATACACCTGCACTATCCCTTTAAGAGCACTGAAAGGAATGTCCCATTTAATATTTTGTGTGTCTCACCTATTGAAGGCTCCTGGATGAGTGGTGAAGCTGTGGCACTCAAGCTATGAACCAGACTGCCCAGCTCCTTTAGGGCACACACCATGACATGCTGACTGGCAGAGACATCAGCTGCCCCTGCCTTGTTCTCTCCACTCATGTCATTCACAACTGCCTCTGGAAAAACATGCGGCAGAGAAAGAGAAACGAACAAGAAGGGTTTGTCAGTATAAAAATGCAAAAATGTTCCAAGTTGAACAAGATTGTGAAGAATGTGTGAAAAAGAATGTGTGCAGCAGCATTGATGGATAAAGTGACCTGCACTGAATTGCAACTAAGGTTGAGATTTTTCTCAAAACAAGACACTTTTTAATTAAGTTAATTATAATTCTGACATGTTACATAAAATACATTGTAATAACATAACTGGCTGTCCACATTAGTCCATGTTTCGCTGTCACACATTATGAATCTGCAAAGTTTTTCAACTAGAGTCCTTCAAAATACTGAAGAGCACGCTGCTATACGCCACAGAGCTCTGAGGATTTCTTTTAAACAAAAAAGGTGTAATGCGTTAAAAAATGGTTATAGTTGAAAGAATAAATGTGAAAAAAAAGAGAAAAACACTAAAACTTAAATCTGGATTCAGGTAAATAATAATGTCTGATGGTCATTTATCAAGAAGTTAAATCCTCAGAGCTCCGAATAGGCAACAGACAAGACAGATCACAAGAAAGAGAAAGAATTAAATAACTTTAAAAAGAGATTTAAAGCTGCTTCTTGAACTTTGGCTGTCATGTTATTCAATAAAACTTAGGACACCGGGAACTAGGGTTGGGCGATATGATGGTATATACTGTACGACGATAGAAATGTATCCAGCAGTAGAGATTTGACCACATCGTTTCCACTGCGGTAGCTATTCCCGCCTGATCTCATGATTCTTGTGAATCCAGCTGTGTCACAAGGTAACTTGATTTGGAAGAGTGAAGAGTGAAATAGAGCAGGAGGAGACATCCCAAGCGACCCAAGATGAGGAAGAACTCTGGTTACATTATTACCAGACATTTGCACACTGTTTATTTTGTTTCGTCAGCTATTTGAAATGAAGGATGAGCAAATCCTGCAGGAAAAGACAAGCCTTTTGTTTTTTGGGATACTCTAAAATACAAATTTGTGTGTTTTTTATATCACTGACTGAACTCGAACTCAAGTTCGTACTAATGCTTTATGCTGTCTTCCGCAGCATCCAGTGAATGAAGCTATAGCCCTTTTAACCCAACCAAATCTGTACTTGGCCATGACAGGCTGTGATTGGGCCCCTCGGGCCTACGTCACTGAGCCTGTATAGAGCCTATACCGTGATAGAAGATTTTGGCCATATCGCCCAGCCCTACCGGGAACCAACTGTAGAATAAAAAGGGGAACATACACTAGGAAGTCCCACTACCATCATGTATTCAGGAGATATTTTTCAAGTTACTTTTAGCACAGATATTTCACAAAGTCTAATTTCAAGAAGTCTCATAGATCTAGCTAGTTGGAAAAGCTACAAGCAGCAAGTATAGAGAAGAGCCCAGGACCACGTCTCAACAGACACCGACATTCAACATCATTTTTAAATTCTGTTTTAACATCAATATGAACAAGAGAATGTATGTTTGACATCAGTTTAAAGGTTGCAAAGCAAATCAGAGTAAGAATCATCCTTTTTGAATGAGATAAAGGTGATTATAGAAATGATTGATGTGTTCTTATACAGAAAAAATGGAACTGAAATCAATAAAACTAAATGATGGACAAACTTGCAAATGTTATGTCTTGTTGCTGTGGGGGGGGAATGGCTTGTTCCTACTAAATGTGTCTGTGAATTTAGTGGCACATGCAGTTTTTCTGCTGGTGTAAGCCAGATGTCAACAGTCAGAAAGAGTTATATCATGCTCCTTAGGGATTGTAATGCAATAACAGAATGGCAAACAGCCACGGAGGCTATGCAATAATGCAAGCATGAGTAACTTGAATGCTGAGCTGGCAGTGGATAATGTTACCGACATTATGATGCTGCTTGTGGTTTAAAAAAAAAGTAAAGAAAGAGGAGAGCGATGCAAAAGAAGCGAAGGTAAAAGCAGGAAGCAAAGCAGAAATAGGGAAAGTCATCTCCGCACACAACAAAAGGCAGAAAAGAAAAACCATCTCCGCACAAAACACGAGCGCAAACCATGCAAGAATTGTAGTACTGAATGAAGGGTGAATTAAAAAGTGATAATAATGGATGAGTACTTACTCTGTAATGCTCTGAACCGTGATATTTCCCCCCCATCCTCCTTACCCACAGCCCTCATTTGCTTGCTGATGGCTTGGCAGATTTCTTTGCCGGCTGCAATTTGTGCTTTCTCTCCAAGTAAGCCCCCCAGGGTGGCGCGTAGCATGAAGGAAACACAGCGGCGTGAGTACACAGCCTCAACGTGTGTCTGCGTGGCCCGCGGGTGAGATACGAGGTCCAAAACGTGGGACAGGAATGTGGCAAAGTTGCGCTCCAGCCACTGACCACCGAGTGTAGTCACAAACACAACATAGGCCTGGAGAAAACGAAAGAAAGATCATGTGTGAAGCGGTTGAAACAGACAACGCAGGCTCAGATTCTTAGATTTCAGGATTCACCTCACCTGTGTGATGCCCACCCGCACCTCCCTGCTGACAGAGCCGCCCCCCTTCAGCATTTCCCCTCCGCTCTTCAGGAAGCCGGATCCACCACGCAGAAAGCCCGTGGCCATTAGCTCCAGCACCTCCTCCAGAGTGGCCCGCTTCACGTTCTGACGCATCACTGAGGAAATAAAAGCATTGAGCTCATGAAGGACAAAAGTGGTGAGCTAATCTACTTATTATGAAAGCAGCTGAACATGAACTACACAAAACAACTCTTAAGAGGGAGAGTTTGGGTGTTTTGAAGTGGGGTGGTATGAGGTACTTATCCATAGTCAGTGTATTACCTACAGTAGATGAAGGTCAGCATGCTCCCAGTTTGGAATAGCAGATATGAGTTACCGCACAGAAGCAAAGTAATGTACTGCTGTGGACGGGGACGGCAGCAAAACGTATATTGGGCTTTTCTTTTAGATGGTTAAATTATATTTTGCTGCCGGCCCCGTCTACAGCAGTACATTGCTTTGGTTCCGTGCCTTAACTCCTGTCTGTTTCTCCAAACTGGGGATGTGCCGACCGTCATCTACTGTAGATATTTATACTGAATATGAATAAGTACCTCATACAACCCCACTTCAAAACACCTGACTATCCCTTTAACCTACCAGCTGCTTGTTTGGGCATCAAGGCAGTGGCCATGACTGTCCCCAACAGTTTGGCCACTGCTACCCGAACACCATAGTTAGATCCTTCCAAGGATTTGAAACACAAAGTGGCCACGTTCTCCAGTTCTGTGGTCCACATGAATACTGCCTCATTCTGTAGCTCCAACAGGCACTGATTAGGCAAGAAGAGTAAAGATGGAGTCATGTATCTAATTCATCATACCAATGATGCATACATACAAACAATATGGATGCTTATCTTTCTAATATATTGGCCACACAACTTGAACAATATACAGTTGTCATGTTTTCTAACAGGAAATCGTCTTTCACAATATAAATGACAAAGCAAAAATATGTGAACTTTGCAACTCTTTAACAGCTCCATTAGACATTTTTCAGAGACCAACCTTTGCTACGGCACAGCGTACAGCCATGGACCTGTCTGTGAGTAGAGAGCGGGCATTCTTGTAGATATCTCTGTGACATGAAGCTGCAGCTCCTCCCAGACCACAGAGCACCTTCTGCAGGCTGAGAAGGATCTCTCCTCTGCCTTGGGACTACATCGACAAATCACATAGAAGAATTAGGTGAAACAGGAGGATTGAAATAATCTGAATAGAAAAATTCTTTAGTTATCCATTTCTGATCCTATACTCCAGTATACTATTTGATCTAATACACTCTTTCTATAAGAAAATGGAAAACTGCATTCCATTTCCCGATATTGTACTCTTAAAAGTCATACCTCTGCACTCTTTAATGCCTTCAAAAGATTATTAATGGTGTCTGGAAAGGAGCTCCCCAGCATCCTGCCCATCTTCTCATAAAAAGCTCCAACACATGCCACTGCAGCACTGCAAGAAAAGTTACTGTATGCATTAAAATGAAAGTAAACATTATAGTTCCCTTTAAATTATTTGACAAACAATACAATAATCAGATGAGAAGTCAGAATTGTTTAAATAAACATATAAAATTGAGTATTTCTTGAAATTGAACTGCCGTAACTAGAGTTGCAACGATTAATCGATTAGCTGTCAACTAATAAATTAATTGGCAACTATTTTGATAATTGATTAATCGGCTTGAGTAATTTTTTTAAGAAAAAACAAAAAACTAAATATTCTCTGATTTCAGCATCTTAAATATGAATATTTTCTGGAAATCTCCTCTTGCAAACATTCAACTGACT
The DNA here is from genome assembly GCA_916701655.1 of Sebastiscus albofasciatus. Classification (NCBI taxonomy): domain Eukaryota; kingdom Metazoa; phylum Chordata; class Actinopteri; order Perciformes; family Sebastidae; genus Sebastiscus; species Sebastiscus albofasciatus. The sequence continues at coordinate 7,469 of CAKAOI010012794.1, forward strand.
TTTATTTTATTGATGATTGATGATAATAGCAAAATATCCTGTGCCATGAATTAGATTTAACGTCAAAGCTCCAAACACATTATTATCTAATATCTATACCAAAGCACTTCAGGAGCAGCACAGTCTGCAGGACAACACTGATGCCGCTTCAATCACTGTTAGATTCCATTAATAGCAGCAAGAAACACAGCATAATATCTGCTAATGTGCACTTAATCCCCCCTTTTAAACATGAAATGTCATTTTGCAGATTAACATTTGGCTTAACTGCTAATACCCTTGAAGGTGGGTCTACAGTATATGCCTGAAACACTCAAAGCAGTGTGAACAGCTTATATCTTAACGCAAATGTGTATAATATCAAGTAGAATATGTAAAAAACACAGTGACTGTATTAAAAAAAATAAGTAATGACAATACATGGGATCTTACAGTTTTGTTGGTAAGTACGCAGGTGTGTCATCCTTGCTTTTGATGATCTCATTGCATTTATCCAGAGTCTGGAAAACAGTGAAGGTGTCGCCAATGCTGTAGAGGGTAGCAAGGTTTTTGGCCAGCAGTTTTCTCGTTGGCGGTCCAGGAGCACTGCTGATCAGTCCTGTCAGCTGCTCCACCAGCTTCTTCTGCTTCTCCTTCACATCCACCTGCCATTCAATTGCAAAAAACAAAACAACGTCACAAACTGCCTCTAATGAATCCCACTCAGAAAAGACCAAAATCTGAATAGTCACCCTATTTGCTGCCACAAGCACTTTATCCAAGAAGCGGAGCCATTCGAAGATGAAGACAGGCCTCTTTGCTTCAGTGATCTGGGCCAAGGCATCTTCATTGAGCAGCAAACTGTGAGCCAGCTCCATGGCGAGGACCTTTGCTGTACACCCTCACCCTGTGCAATGTTACATTAGAGTAAGAGCCTTGTCAGTATGTGTCTCTTCTCGAATATTTCATCCAATCACATAGAAATTACTATAACAGCACTTGAGTTACTAAAAGGTCTGTTGACATTTACCATCCTAAAAGGGCTTTACCATCCTAAAAGGACCTAAAAATCAAGGAGCTGGTATCATTAAATATTTTTAAATCTAAAATGAAGGCTTTAGAAGCAGAGTCTATGGCATGCCAATGTTTTTAGCCCCTTTGTTGTACAGCTGACTCCCAGAAAAGTTCCTTTTTGTCCCCCATTTGTCTTTAGATAGTTCTCTTTTAATGCAAATTTTAGTGCTTTTGTGAATTGTATTTTATCTCTATTTGTGTCAATGTGTCTGCAACTTTGTGTTCTTGCAGCTGACCGTCTTCGCCATGCAGGTCTCCCTTGGAAAATAGGTTCTGAATCTCAAAGGGACTAACCAGGTTAAATAAAGGTTAAACAAAAATAAAAAGGTCTGTTGACATTTACCATCCATGCTATGACTTTATTAGCTTTATGCAAGAGACATATGCAGTTATAGCAGCTGTCAGTGCTTTAGATGTGATCAAATCCTTGCCTTATGTGTGGTATAAAGTGTAGATAATGAACTGTCAGAGCTGTGTAGCGTTGACACTGACAGCTGCCTAACTCCAGCTGTTGCTAGGCTAGCTGGTTAGCAACCTAAGATAGCTACTTCCTACGAGGAAACAAGCGGCTAATGTTACACTCTCACCTAAAACTGAGCTTTAGCCATCTATAGTCATCTCTTTAAAACATTCAGCTGTTCAAAACACCCTCAGCAACAACACCTTTCTGATAAATAAGATATATGAAGCCACAAATGTTCATCCTACCTGTTCTCGGTAAACCAGGAGGATGAATGACGACGAGGATCGGAAGGTGCCGCATTAAAGTCGGTCCGACGTGAAACCATGGCTATAATACTGATGATAATAGATGATGTGAATATTCAAAGAGTATATATAAATATATTTCTGATAAATTATGATAATTATAATTATTGCTATTAATATAATACATAATATTATATATGTATATAATATTTATATAATAATATCATATAATAATATATATATAATATATATACATATATAATAATATTATATATTATATTAATAGTTTGAATTATCATAATTAATGTAATTATGTATATAATATATAATAAATGTATATATATTATGCATATATATAATAATTATTGCTATTAATATAATACATAATATTATATATATGTATATAATATTTATATAATAATATCATATAATAATATATATAATATATATAATACTATTATATATTATATTAATAGTAATAATTAGAATTATCATAATTAATATAATTATGTATATAATATATATAATATAATATATATATATTATGCATATATATAATAATTATTGCTATTAATATAATACATAATATTATATATGTATATATTATATAATATTATATAATGATTATTATTAATTATATTATAATTAAAATAAATCTTCTGAGTTATTTGTCCAAAAAAAGCGCCGGAACGGTATACTTGTTGCGTACCTTGTAGCTACTCGGAATGTATATGTGAACGAACCAAAACATCAGTGCAGAAAATACAAATGCACAACCGGATTGTTTATTAAGCGTTGTAGCTTTTCTTTTCTACATTTTTCCTCTTTTAATCGGCCATAATGTCTGATGAAGAAGAGGACTACATGTCGGATGCATTTCTCACTCAAATGTGAGCGTTTCCTGTCTACTGTTTGTGTTAAACTCAGCTACATGAACATGCTTTACAGTCAGTTTACAGTCAAGCTCTCATAATAGCTGTCACTTTTCTATTATTCTTGTGTCTGTCAGACAAGATGTGAAGCCAGGTGTCAGCATGGTGAGGCGGGTGAAAGAGGCGATGAAGAAGGAGACCCAGCAGAAGGAGACGAACATGAAGAACCGCCAGAAGACCTACAAGGAGCAGGAGAAGGAGAGCAGAGAAGCAGCTCTACAGAACTCACTCTGCAATGAGAACAAGGGCTTTGCACTTCTGCAGAAGATGGGTTACAAAGCTGGTCAAGGGTTAGGGAAGAAGGGTATGTTTTTTTTTATTTACTCTTATTTTTTTTAATCTCTGTTTTGCATTTGTTTTGTGTTAATTAATGTTAATCTCTGTTATCACTTCAGGAGCTGGGAGGGTTGATCCAATTCCTCTGAATATCAAAACTGGTAGGCAATACTTTTCTTTTAATTGATTTGGTTAAATACTAGGGCTGTCAATCAATTAGACTATTTAACTGTATTTAATTATATATATACTTGGTAACAATGGATTCCTTAGGTTTTATAGTTTCATATGATACCAGTATTTTACTGTAGCTTTAAAACTGAGCCCGAAAAATCTCAAGTTGCGTTAATGCGTTAAAGAAATTAGTGCCTCTAAAATTTGCGTTAATATCATGTTAACTTTGACAGCCCTAGTAAAAAACAGATGCAATCCAACTGATGGCTTACAGTGTTTATGTAATTTTCTTTGTATGCTAAATCAGACCGAGGTGGCATTGGAATGGAAGGGGTGAAGAAAAGAAAAGCCGAGGAGGAACTTGAAAATTATCGCCAGAAAGCACGGGCCAAACAACAGAATGAGACCAAGTCTCTGGAAGATTTTAGGTGAAGTTTGCAGCTGTCTATAAAATGTACTGCACCTGGAAACGTTGTCCTCCTCCTATAATACAAATGTTTCGTAGTCTGTGTGTGTAATGATGTGCTTTTTCATTCCAGGTCAAGAGTAAGGACGGAGAGAGAGGAGCGAAAGATTGAAGGAGATCTCAGAAGGAGCCAGCGAGCCTGTGAACAGCTTGACAGTCAGAAGGTTGGAGGAATTATGGCTGTAGCACAGGCTCATCAATACATCACAGAGCTAATGCTGTTTTTGCAGATCTCTATTCAGACTCTATGCACTGATAATAAATACAAACATGTCAGGAAAATTACCATGTGGGGTTTTCTGTGTGTGAATCCTGTGGCTGAATTGTCTTTTCAGGGCATCACTGTCCCCAGGGAAGACTGGTACTATCCTAAAGCAGAGACTGATGATGAAGAAGATGGTCCCAAGGAGGAAGAAGAGGAGGAGGAGGAGGAGGAGGAGATTGATGAATTAACTGTTAGTATTTAATTTTCCTTGTTTATTCAGTGATATAATGTGTAATCCTAATGATTCCATATCAAGTTTGTTGTCAAATAAATGTGGTAATATGTCGTCTTTTTGGTACGAAGACTTGTTGCCAACATGGCAACATACAGTAGGACACACTGGTTCATTCTGACAGTTCATAATACACAGTTATTATACTGGCATACGGTGCAATGAATGCAAGTGGTGATTAATCCAGAGTAAAAGCAATAAATTTGACATGTGTCTCTCTGTTACAGTCCTTTGACAAACTGCAAATTTTGACATCCTATTTGAGAGGAGTCCATTTTTACTGCATATGGTGTGGGACAACCTATAATGGTAAGAGTGGTGACAACATGGCTGTAGTTTTATTGTTGTTTTTATTGCCTTTGCTGATATACATATATATTATTTTCTTTTTTTTGTTTTTACAGATGAAGAGGACTTGTGCTCCAACTGTCCCGGGGATACAGCAGCAGATCACGAATGAACTTGATAAAAAATAATATGCCCACTAGTTCCCAGGGAAAAAGCAGATACAAATGTTTGACCCTGGAAACATTATATGTGTAATTGACAGCAGTTTATAATGGGAAACAGGCTCATCACACTTGGCTCTGATGAGCAGTTGAGGCAATTAGGTGAACAGAAGTGGAGGAATATTTATTTATAATCCCAATTTGAATCTGTTGTCTGTCTTGAATTTTTCTTTACATTTAGAAATCCTGTGGGAAATTTAGGATACCTTTTAATGTTTATATTTTTAAAAGATTTTTTTTAGACATATTTCAAGAGCAATTGCATACCTGTGTTTTCATTAAACATTTTAAGAATTATACCTTGTTATCTCATCTATTGTTTTATTTGAGCTACTTATAATAAAATGAATTACTTTGGGTTTGGTTTACTTTAAGAAAATGTAAGAAGTCATTATACTTCCTAACGCTCCAGTCTGATTTGCCATTTTGTGTGTATGTGATCCTCAGTTGTGAGTTTATATGGGTCTTAAAATTATTATTATTTGTATTATTTTAATATCCTCAGGATTTCAATACATATTGTATATTCTGTATGTGATAAGCATACCAGTAAATGCACTATGGTTGCCTTTTTGCTTGTTTGAAAAAGTCCTATAACATTACCTTAATGTTACCTAAAATTATGAGTTTATTTCATTTAAATGTCTCTGAAGCGCTGAAACATGATAAAAGGGTTTTGTATAATTTAATTTATCCATAAATCAATTATTAATTATCAACCAGCTTCCTTATTGAGCCATACATATACTCTAATTAAATTTTCCTCAATTTGTCTAACTATAATTATTATTATTTATAATTATTCTAACTATAATTATTACCTTTAATCTGTTTCATACAGAAATATAATATTATTATAATAATATTCTAAGATAAATCAACGTCAACTACTTACTGGACAGAAAGTCTCTTCAACGATTTTTAAAAAGAATTAGTACGAACAACTACAGCTCCCATGAGTCTTAGCAGTAGGCGCGGTACTAAAGCTTCTTGGGAACTGTAGTTGTTAACAAAATAAGCGTTTTTTTTTGTCGAGGTGAAGAACAGGTAGGCACATATTTTATGGAAGCTACACACATTTCAATAAGACACAAAACAAACAAACATTAGTTCAAATATATAAATATCCGTCACCCAACATTGAATAATATACATACATTAAATATATATCTATATATATATATATAGATATATATCATACATATCATATATATACCAACTGTATATATCATATTTATATCATATATGGTATATATATGATATATATCATATCATATATATATCATATATATATATATTATATATCATATATACATATATGTATATATACATATATAGATGATATACTATATATATGTATGATATATATATATATTATATGATATATGATATATATATATATTATATCATATATATACGATATATCATATATAATATGTAATATATATATATATATTATATATACATATATTATATTTAATATATATATTATATTATATATATATTATATATATTTTGTATATATAAGTCAGCACATCCACTATGATTAACACTTTTAATGTCACAATGTATCCATGGTGATAGCTTCCACCTGGTTCATGTTTGTCCAACCAGTTCCGATATTTCCGACAGCACTTGAAGGCGCCATGTTGTGTGACGTTTACGGAGGAAACGAAACTTACTGTTGGTGAAGGCTGAATATGAAACTGAGCACCAGACGTACGAAGAAGACGTGGAAGTTAACATGAAAACGAGAACGATATAACGTTAGTTAGTACTCTGAGATTAGTGCTTAGTGCTGGTAATCTGAGGAGACGTTCAGCCTGCTGAGTGATGTGTAATGGCTGTAGCTAGACTGAACGAGTTTGCTCAGAGAGAGAGGTGGGATCTGAAGTATGAGGACGTTGGATTTGTTGGCCCTGATCACTTGAGAACGTGAGTTCCATCAATTCTCTGGTGGGTTTTAAGACCTGCAAAGTCATGATTGTAGGATTAGAAGAGATGTGGGACCACACTTTAGTAGGACATGCTCTTGTTGAATGGGAGGATTGTAATGTTTTTTTGGAAATAGGTGTGTTCTATATGTTGTCTGCTGTTACCACATTTAAACCACACATGCAATTAATTTATCATTTAGTTAACAGCGTAATACCTTCAACATTGAGTTCGGATTGTTTTCTGCATATATTGAAAACTCCTGTGGAAAAAAAGCATGGGTGTTAATATTCTTTAAAGATGCAATGTATAACATCTGGTCACAAGGGTGCATTATACCTCTATTACTGGGTCCATCCATACAATCTAAATTTACAGCAACAGTCATAATACTAACTAACTTGGACGAATTTAGCATATTATATTAGTATATATTATCTTTTATTTTTAAAAAATGTTTTTATATTAGCATATATTATATATATTTTTATTTATTTATTATTATATTAGCATATTTTATTTGTATTTTTTTAAAATGTATTATTATATTAGCATATTTTATTTTTTTCTAAATGTATTATTATATTAGCATATATTATTTTTATTTTTAATTTAGCATATTATATTAGCTTATTATATTTAGAATATTTTATTGTTCAACACAGGCCCGTTCGGTAGAATATGACAGTAGAATAGAAATCATTTTGTTTTACTTTTTAGGCGGACGTTTTACTGGTGTCCGATAGTCGCTTTCTGTCCAAAATAGCGAGAGCGTAGCTCTGCTGCTGGACGCTGATGTTGCAATGCAACGACCAATTGACTTTCAGTTCTTAGCAATATACATTCTTTGATGGAGAGGCGACTCTTTGTTCTAAATAACAATGGCGTCCCCTGAACAGGTTAGCGTAGATGCTGCAATAGAATCAGTTATATCAGAACTGAAGAGTATTTCCTCATTGAAAGAAGAGCAAAGAACGGCAATGAAAGATTTTCTCAATAGAAAAGATGTTTTCGCTCTTCTTCCAACTGGCCTCGGCAATAGTTTGATTGACAGATGGTTCATCCAATCACCTGCCAAGTTGTTTTTCTTTTCCAAACACTCCTCGAGTGGGTCAGGTTACTCCCCGACCACCAGGCGACTACTTTGTCGGAGGAACAGCGTGCGGCAGCTCCAGGAGACCTTCATCTTGCCTGTTTAACAAGTTTTATAATTTATTCTCAGATTTACCATCAGAGTAGTCCTGAATGGTAAGGAGTATCCTGAAGGTGTCGGAGCGAACAAGAAGGAAGCCAAACAGAACGCAGCCCTAAATGCCCTGAAAGGCTTGTCGGACGAACCAATTCACCCTGTAAGATTATTATACCTCTTTATTGACTTACTGCATGTGTGAATTTATGTATTCAAAGTATAGAAGACCAATTCACAGGATAAATATGTATATTTGTTATTCTCTTGACAGACAAAAAATGCAGCAGAAGCTCCGACTGCACCGGCTCATCAGAAAAGTATCTCTCAAGCCAACTATATATGTTGGCTCAATGAATATGGTCATAAGAACAGGTTGATTATAAGGGCTGTGGAGTCAACAAAACCAGGACCATATGCTATTCAGTAAGCCTCCTAACCGCACCCAAATTCTTAACTATTTTGTCATTATTTAAATGCATTAAATAAAAGTTTTTATAATATTTGATGCTGTAGCTTTGTGGTTGGTGAGAAGGAGTATCCAGCTGCCACTGGGAAAACAAGGAAAGAAGCTAAGGAGGAGGCAGCCAAGCTTGTCTTTCATGAGATATGTGGTAGTAAGACTACAGAGGTAAGTAGTAATAATACACACCAGTTTCTCCTGGCTTAATGAAAATCCTAGAGAAGTGCAGAGGAAAGAAAGGAATTGACTTGCTTGTCATTGACTGTAATGTAGATTTTTTAAAATGTTACACAAGCCGCACTCCAATCAGTGAAACAATATAAAGTCATATTTGTTTGTGTTCAAGACTGGAGAGGAGAAATGCAGCGCAGCATCAAGTCAACAAGGAGAGGAATTGAAGCAAAATGTGTCGGACATCTGGTGAGCACAAACAGTGGCGACGCATTGTTCCCGTTTGGTTATGAGAGGTTTTAATTAGTTTGTAATTTATCTTTACAGTGAGGAGACAAAGAGCTTGAGTGTGATAACAAAAGACGAAGGTTTTATAGAGACAAATTTCATAGGAATCATCAACCACTACTGTAGCAAAAAAAGGCTCTCCAATGACTACATCTTGGTGAATAGAAGCGGTCCATCTCATATCCCTCAGTGAGTATGACTGAACCTCTATAACCTGCATAGACGCCACAGACACTGAATTAAAACTCTTGATAGATATGAGAGAGACATTTTAATACAATGATGTAAATATTTCTTCCCTGCCTACACAGCTTCTCCTACAAATTAGTGATTAACAAGAAGGACTACCCAGTGGGAGAGGGTAAGAGCATCAAGGAAGCCAAACAAAATGCAGCTGAGCTGGCCTGGTCTGCTCTTCAAGAACAGTCAGACTGGGACAGCAAGGTATTTCATCATTTAAAACATGTATTCAGAAGTTAGAACCAAGATGAGCATAACAGTCACTACCAACACTGTCAATTTTAAATGTCATTTTGCGTGCCACTTTTTCCATGTACCTGCCACTCTGTTGTAAATCTGTATGTAGCAGTGTCCCCATCTCTATACCAGTGATTCCCAAAGTACCATAAGGGTGAGCCAAGAGTGCTGCAAGATGTATTTCCATTCTTTTATTGTACATTTTTTATAATGTTTCACCACATAAACAATTTAAGGGCCTTTCACAGAGCGCTGCGCCCACGCTAGGGTTGTGGAATTAATCGAATTTCAATTACGATTTTGGCTTCTTACGATTATGAAAAGATGACAATCGACATAAAACAATTTTTGTGAGGCATTCCGTTTTGCAATGACGCTCTTGTTTTGTCTTGCGTTATAAATCCAGCGGCCGCTGCTGAGCTTAATTGTAATTAACTGTAAACTTATACCTCATATTCATGGACATACTTTATCGCCTTTATACAATCCGTGCATAGAAAGGAGTCACGTATTAAATGTATTAGTTATTTGCCTTTATCTTATTGTGGCAGTCATGTCTCAAATGCACCGCGTGCACAGTGGGCACCCAGTTACAAAAATTCTGAGGTGCACGACCAAGCTGCAACAGCACTTTACGCACACCATGCCATTTTTGGCTTGCGCACCCTCACACCGGGGACACTACCTGAGTCGGCCATGAACAAACTGAATGGGTGGTCTGGTTTTAAAATTACAGATTATTATTTTGAACATCTGTGTTTTAACATCATAAAATATCACATTAATGTTATTCCCAATGATTATTACTCCAATGTTACACCCCAATGCCCGAGAGCATCAGTCACTACAAAACATGGTACTAATAGCTGAACACTTCCTTTGTGCTTTTAGGTATCTTTAAGGTCAGCTGTGTCTGATGATGCACCAGCCTCGCTGTTCACGCCACCAGCACTGTAAGGCACCGACTGAGGAGCACAACAGATGGTACAGTTTCATGTTGAGCATATTTGACTAAAGTGTCTCATTTTATTATTCAAGGGATTCCCGTGATGCAAAATCTGAAAGGGTGCCAACGACTACAAGTAACTCAGCTGTTTTCAAGAATTCGTCACCTCCTCCTGAGGAACAGGTCTGTTACTTCCTATGTAATCCTGTTAACAGAGTGCTACAGGGATGGTGTATTTTTGTAGACCAACCTGGACGTTAGAATCGCACGGGTTCCCTCGACAAAAAAGGATTTTTCCATTGGGTTTTGGATTATTGCAGAAAATAAGCTCTGTGGCAAACAAACGTTTATGATATTTACAGGCTTTGTTCCGTAAGATAATCTTCACAAATGAACACCACTTTTATGATTTTTTAAGAGTGAATTGGCAGAAGTAAAAAGCTAACATTTGGCTATAAACAAACTACACCACGGTCACATGAGTGCGAGTATGCACAACGAGACCGTAGCGACGGACGAGTCGGCGTGATGACGTTTAGTAGTTTCATTTAGCCACTTGTTAGCAACCGCCCTTTTAAAGACACATAAAGGCTTTAAAAGTCACAAGTGGGATATTTACGGACGTATTCTATATCGTAGAACAAAACGTTAAAATCTCTCAAGCTTGTGTTAACCACAGACCTTATTTCAGTCAAAAAGCCACTGACTTCGAGACGAGGGAACCACAAGTGCTAAAATGTTTACTCTCATTTCTGCAGCAGTATACTGTTAGTCTAGTTCGCATCACAACATTGCAGTCTGAGGACTTTATATAATGGATTTTGAATGCTTGTATGCTTAAATGTAATTGACTATATTTTTCTATTTCCCATTACAAAGATTCAAAGTCCTGATGCGAAGCCCAAAATAAGGTAAGCTATAGTTTGACACCGACTGTAAAGCTCCAGTACATCATACTGTATTTCACCTGACGTTATTGCTGATTGTAATTTTTCTTGTCTAGAATTGCAGCAAATTTCAAGAATGCCCACAGAAACAGCAAAGAGGTAAAGTAAGAAGATATTGATCCTGCTAGTTTATCTTGTTGGTTTTTGTTTAACTTTTTAATCTCTATATCATTTGTTCTTTCAGGATATGATGCCCAATTTCAATGTCAAGAATCCAGGAAATAGTCCGAGAAAGAAAACAACAGCCCAGCCAGTGATCTCAAGGTATGGAAAATGAAAACATTGAACTACAATATTAGCATGATTTTTAGCTCTGCTGTGGCCTTTTATTTGTGTTTTGTGTATTAATGTACACTCAGAATGCCATTTTTATATTCATAAAACTTCAACAGTACTTGTGTTAATCTCAACAGGTTTACATCTGAATTTGACTCCATAGTGTGCCTCGGCAAAGGAGCCTTTGGTCGTGTTTTTAAGGCACAACAAAAACTGTTGAAGAAGAATTACGCTATAAAGGTTGTCCGCTGCAAAGAGTAAGTCAAGTATGAAAGGTGTTTCATTTTGTTTCCTTTTTTTAAAAGAGCACCGTATAGTTTATTTTTAAATCGGTTACAGATGCAGTGCAAAATAAGTTGAGAGTTTCATTAACTGAGCCGTGTTCTTGTTCTCTTTAGAATCAAAAAAGCTCTACGAGAGGTCAGGGCATTATCAGACCTCCATCACTGCAATATTGTTCGATACTACACGTGTTGGTTGGAGGATACAGGATACCAATGGGACAACGAAGATGATGGTGGCAGCAGTTCACAGTAAGTTACATCCTCTTACTAAAACCCTTACTGCACTGTACTTATTTCACTAAACATGAAGGTATGTCATGTCCGAGTTTCTCTATTCCTACTTTTCTAGGTCGACTGGTAATTCATCGATGAAGTACCTCTATATTCAGATGGAGCTGTGTGACACCAAAACACTCAGAGTTTGGATAGACGAGAAGAATACTCAGAACGTGAAGAAATCGCTGCGAGACTCCAAGAGGAGAGATGAAAGTCTAACTATTGCTCAGCAAATGGTCAGCGCGGTGGAGTACATTCACTCCAAGATGCTCATCCACAGAGACCTGAAGGTGAGACGAAGTGAATAAAATCATTTATTACACGGTTTTGTTGAATACTCGATTCTGATTGGTCAATCATGGCATTCTACAGTCTGTTATTTATTTATAGCAGACCGTTGCTATGTATAACGGACCGTTGCTATGGGCACAGTTCTGATGTCGGACTCTGGCAGATTGCTTTTGTGTCAAATTATTGATTTCTTAAGTAAGTAGCCGGGTAATAAGCAGGATAATGTACAGCTAGTGGGTCATTGTTGTGAAATAGACCCCTGTCTGTCAGGGTTTATTTCACAACAGTGACCCACTAGCTGTACATTATCGCTTCCTTATTACATCACGTCAGTCATGAAGCTACATGTTTTTTTTTAATTTCTTTCCCGCGGTTAGCCTGCCAACATCATGTTTGGTCAAGATTGGGAAGTGAAGATCGGAGACTTTGGCCTGGTCACTGATGAGAACGATGACGACGCCGAGAACCTGATTGAGAGATCGGTGTACAAAGGAACCCCATCTTACATGGCTCCTGAACAAGTGAGATGGCCTATACTGACATTAACTTTAGATATTGTGGAGATTTTAACCACTAGTGATGCTGTAGATCTATAACGTGCCTTTTGTTAACATTGTGCTCTTGTTTTATGACAGAAAAGCCGGTGCACTTATGACCGAAAAGTGGACATATTTGCTTTGGGGTTGATATATTTTGAACTCCTTTGGAACCTCTTTACTGGTCAAGAAAGGAAAGTGGTGAGTTGAGTCCTAAATCAATTCAAGTCAATACAGAGTGCTGCAGGAATGAGTCCTAAAACCCAGAAATTAGTTAGCATTTTAGCACTTCCAGTTCCCGCATCTGGAAGTCAATGGGTTTTTAGCTTGATGCTTGAAATAAAGTCTGTGGGTGACACAAGCTGAAGAGATTTTAACATTTTGATCTACGATATAAAATGCGTCACTAAATATCCCACACAGCTTTTACGTGTCTTAAAAAAGGCGGTTGCTTACGAGTGGCTAAATGAGACTATATAAAGGTCATCATCATGCCGACTCGTCCGTTAGCTTTTTTCTTCTGGTGATTGCATTCACACTTCAAAAGTTATAAAAGTGGTGTTCATTTGTGAAGATTATCTTGCTGAACAAAACTTGTAGGTTAGGTATCATAAATGTTTGCCACAGAGCTTATTTTCTGCAATAATCCGAAACCTAATGGAAAAATAGCATTGGCAAGGCTGGGCAATGCTAACTTCCTGGTTGGCCAAAAAAAATATGTCATCCCTGGAGCCCTCTATTAACCGTTAACTAAATAGAATTTAGCCGTCATTGATTTTATTATTCACACCTGAGCTTTTCCTACTGCTGTGTCATGTCAAAATGCCATCTGTAAAAAAAAGGCCTATTATCAATTTGTATCACGCCAATTACATGTTCTTCCTTTTCTTTTCTCACTGCATGATTTCCAGATTTGGGATGATGCCAGAAACCTGAAATTTCCTGAAGGATTTACACACAATTTTCCCCAAGAGGTAAACCAGCATTCTCTCTTTTGCTTGACACATGAAACCATATTTTTGTCATTTGTGATGGCAGTTAGTGAGGCTGAGGTATAGGGGTTTGCACTTTTACAACGGTTCATCTGTGAAGCCTCAAGGGAGCTTAAACAGGACTGTTGATGTGTGTATGTATAATATAATAAAAATGTTAAATATCAAGAAGGACAGATGAATGTTTGGGATGTACTTTGTTAGGTTGCCCAAGTAAGTCAACTTGAGGGAAAGACAGTTAAGTGGAGCATCAAAGACACTGGCAGCATTCCTTAACATCATGGAGATCACATAGCTGATCTTTCTGTTGTTGTTGTTGTGTTGCAGAACCAAATCATTAAGTCAATGCTGTGTGCGAAGCCAGAAGACCGACCTGAAGCAAGTAAAGTAAAGACGGACTTGGAGGAGCGCACTCGTACACTTACAATGCTTAAAGACATGCAACGCTACAGAAAGACCGTCTGATTATTACAAGGAAAAACTCAAACAACAGGCAAAAGCATCGGTCATCACAAGCATCAGTATTAGTTCAGCATTATTACACGGCTGTGCTGATTCTGATTGGTTAATCACGGCGTTCTGCGGTCTGTAATTTCTTGATAACAGACCGTTGCTATGTATAACAGACCGTTGCTATGGGCTCAGCTCTGATGTCAGACTCTGGCGGACCGTTTTTGTGTCAAAATATTGATTTCTTCAGTAAGTAGCCGTGTAATAAGTGGAATAATGTACAGCTAGCGGGTCATTGTTGTGAAAGAATCCCCTTCCTGTCGTGGATTCTTTCACAACAATGACCGGCTCGCTGTACATTATTCGTTACTTATATTCCATAATACTTGCCAGTGTTTGGTTGCTGAGGGCAGTGTCTCTTTTAATAACTGTTTTCATGAACTGATGTGACAAAGTGTATCATAATTATTGATGGAAAAAGGCACATAACCTTGTGCATTTTTATAGAGAATTGCGTCATGTGTCAAATCGGGTTTTGTTTACATTTTAGATTTTGTTCAAACTTTATGCTATTTGAGACCAAAAATATTTTTGCTGAATTTTGAGAATTGCTTATTTGTTTTGCCCCTAGACATTTTGTCATTTTCACACCCTAAAAAAGGGTCATTTTTAGGGTTCAATATCTTCAGAAATACAACTCCTAGAGCCATGAAATTTGGTAGGGGCACAGACAAAACAGTACACCAGATCCAAATGATTGAAAGGCAAAAGCAGAGGTCATATTATTGTCTTATTACTGTCCCTTGAAAATGAGAAAAAGTTTGCAAATTGCAACCTTGGCTTGTCATACTTGCCATATATTGAATTCTGTTTATGTTAGAGCCCCTGAAATTTGGTACAACATCAATCAAACATTGTATTTTTAGCCAGAAGTATGGAAAGGTCCATATGTATACTTTGTGGGACTGCCTGGGGCCCCAAAACCACAGATTTTGCTTTTTTTCTCATTTTCAAGGGCCAGTAGTGGAAAATATGACATCTGCTTGTGCCTTTCAATCATCTGGATCTTATGTACCTGGTTTTGTCTGTGCCCCTACCAAATTTCATGGCTCTAGGTATTATATATCTGAAGATATTTATCCCTAAATATGGCTTCCTGCCTAAGATGTTTTTTAGGGGGCAAAAAATGGCAGCATTCCAAGGGGCAAAAAAACCATGCAATTCTCAAAGTTTTTTTTAAATAGCATATATATACTGGAAAAAAAAGTTTGGAAACTTGTGTTTGATAGATTATTTCTCTGTTGTTACAATGCTAATTGGCATTGTATTGTACATGGTTGTAAAGCCTGTTTATTTACCTTCACAATGATGTCCAACTTGTAAGGATCATGCATTTGTGGGATGAGCAGCACAGCTGATTATGTGGGGAGCGCCCAAGAAAAATTTGCCAAAATGCAAGAGCCAGGGTTATCACAGACTACCTCCACCATGTGGGAGTAGAGAGAATGGAACGGCCTGCCAAGAGTCCAGACCTCAACCCAATTCAACACTCGTGGGATCAGCTTGGGCGTGCTGTACGTGTTAGAGTGAACACAACCTCGCTGGCTGACCTGCAACGAATCCTGGTTGAAGAATGGAACGCCATCCCACAGCAATGTGTGACCAGGTTGGTGACCAGCATGAGGAGGAGGATGCTAGGCTGTTGTGGCTGCGTATGGATCTTCCACCTGCTACTGAGGCTCCTGACGGTGTATTAAATGAATTGATATGTCTTGTTTGTTCCTTGTTACTGATAGAGAGTTCAATCATCCAATCCACCAAACAACTCAAAACAAGAGTCAGTACCAACAGGAGAATAAACTGTTTACCATTGACGGAGCATTTTGGCAAATTTTTTCTTGGGCGCTCCCCACATAATCAGCTGTGCTGCTCATCCCACAAATGCATGATCCTTACAAGTTGAACATCATTGTGAAGGTAAATAAACAGGCTTTCCAACCATGTACAATACAATGCCAATTAGCATTGTAATAACAGAGAAATGATCCACCAAACACAAGTTTCAGAACTTTTTTTTTTCCAGTTTATAAGGTTTGAACAAAATCTAAAATGTTAACAACTTCTATCTGATTAGACACGGAATGACCCAAATGCAAAATTATTCACTTTTAACAAATAATCATGTCCTATTGTAATTATTACTTTGACAACTGATCTCTAAATAATGTATTCTATGCTGGGAATGGTTAAATGTGTTTAAAGCGATGCCACATTGCACCCTTTACTTTTAATGAATACACTAAATAGGGAAATAAAACATTGGTAACTAGGGTGTGATGGTCATTCATCCTCTGTCAAGTCTGTTGTATTTTGAACATTCGTGAATTTTAGTGTGGAGTCCTCTACTGATGATCTGCTTTGTTTTTATGACTCTGTATGGGAATTGCATCAGCTCTGAGTTATTGAATGTGTCCTAGTCCTAGGAATTACACTTAATATGTTAGTATTTTCTTTCAAGATCAAGCTGGACAAGTAAGTAGGACTAGGGGGAAAGAAACAGGTAAGTGGCAAGAACAAAGGAACACTGAAAGGAACATTTAGAAGGTATCATTATGTCCAGATAACATGAATTCATCATCTTAAACCACTAAAGATTATAAGAGGTGGATCAGGACATTAAAATCATAATGTCCTGATGAAAACTTGCAGAAATAAATAAAT